>CM061048.1:69152972-69298662 GCA_030762985.1 Adelphocoris suturalis | reverse complement strand
GGAGTTAAGTGATAACTGCAATCTGCTTGATATTGCAATTAAAATTGCAATTCAATATGCTCAAGAAATTGTGCTTGATAAAAAATTGATTGAACATGATAAGGAAATGGAAGGATTGAAGTTTCATATCAATAATTTGGAAAAGAAGCTGATAGAGAAATCCATTGAATTCAGAGAAGTGGAGTTAAGTGATAACTGCAATCTGCTTGATATTGCAATTAAAATTGCAATGCAATATGCTCAAGAAATTGAGCTTGATAAAAAATTGATTGAACATGATAAGGAAATGGAAGGATTGAAGTTTCATATCAATAATTTGGAAAAGAAGCTGATAGAGAAATCCATTGAATTCAGAGGTGGAGTTAAGTGATAACTGCAATCTGCTTGATATTGCAATTAAAATTGCAATGCAATATGCTCAAGAAATTGAGCTTGGAGTTAAGTGATAACTGCAATCTGCTTGATATTGCAATTAAAATTGCAATGCAATATGCTCGAGAAATTGAGCTTGATAAAAAATTGATTGAACATGATAAGGAAATGGAAGGATTGAAGTTTCATATCAATAATTTGGAAAAGAAGCAATTGAGCTTGATAAAAAATTTATTGAACATGATAAGGAAATGGAAGGATTGAAGTTTCATATCAATAATTTGGAAAAGAAGCTCATACAGAAATCCATTGAATTCAGAGGTGGAGTTAAGTGATAACTGCAATCTGCTTGATATTGCAATTAAAATTGCAATGCAATATGCTCAAAGAAATTGAGCTTGATAAAAAAATTGATTGAACATGATAAGGAAATGGAAGGATTGAAGTTTCATATCAATAATTTGGAAATGAAGCTGATAGAGAAATCCATTGAATTCAGAGGTGGAGTAAAGTGATAACTGCAATCTGCTTGATATTGCAATTAAAATTGCAATGCAATATGCTCAAGAAATTGAGCTTGATAAAAAATTGATTGAACATGATAAGGAAATGGAAGGATTGAAGTTTCATATCAATAATTTGGAAAAGAAGCTGATAGAGAAATCCATTGAATTCAGAGGTGGAGTTAAGTGATAACTGCAATCTGCTTGATATTGCAATTAAAATTGCAATGCAATATGCTCAAGAAATTGAGCTTGATAAAAAATTGATTGAACATGATAGGGAAGAAAAGAAGCTGATAGAGAAATCCATTGAATTCAGAGAAGTGGAGTTAAGTGATAACTGCAATCTGCTTGATATTGCAATTAAAATTGCAATGCAATATGCTCAAGAAATTGAGCTTGATAAAAAATTGATTGAACATGATAAGGAAATGGAAGGATTGAAGTTTCATATCAATAATTTGGGAAAGAAGCTGATAGAGAAATCCATTGAATTCAGAGAAGTGGAGTTAAGTGATAACTGCAATCTGCTTGATATTGCAATTAAAATTGCAATGCAATATGCTCAAGAAATTGAGCCTGATAAAAAATTGATTGAACATGATAAGGAAATGGAAGGATTGAAGTTTCATATCAATAATTTGGAAAAGAAGCTGAGAGAGAAATCCATTGAATTCAGAGGTGGAGTTAAGTGATAACTGCAATCTGCTTGATATTGCAATTAAAATTGCAATGCAATATGCTCAAGAAATTGAGCTTGATAAAAAAATTGATTGAACATGATAAGGTAATTTGGAAAAGAAGCTGATAGAGAAATCCAATGAATTCAGAGGTGGAGTTAAGTGATAACTGCAATCTGCTTGATATTGCAATTAAAATTGCAATGCAATATGCTCAAGAAATTGAGCTTGATAAAAAAATTGATTGAACATGATAAGGAAATGGAAGGATTGAAGTTTCATATCAATAATTTGGAAATGAAGCTGATAGAGAAATCCATTGAATTCAGAGGTGGAGTAAAGTGATAACTGCAATCTGCTTGGTATTCCAATTAAAATTGCAATGCAATATGCTCGAGAAATTGAGCTTGATAAAAAATTGATTGAACATGATAAGGAAATGGAAGGATTGAAGTTTCATATCAATAATTTGGAAAAGAAGCTGATAGAGAAATCCATTGAATTCAGAGGTGGAGTTAAGTGATAACTGCAATCTGCTTGATATTGCAATTGAAATTGCAATGCAATATGCTCAAGAAATTGAGCTTGATAAAAAATTTATTGAACATGATAAGGAAACGGAAGGATTGAAGTTGCATATCAATAATTTGGAAAAGAAGCTGATAGAGAAATCCATTGAATTCAGAGGTGGAGTTAAGTGATAACTGCAATCTGCTTGATATTGCAATTAAAATTGCAATGCAATATGCTCAAGAAATTGAGCTCGATAAAAAATTGATTGAACATGATAGGGAAATGGAAGGATTGAAGTTTCATATCAATAATTTGGAAAAGAAGCTGATAGAGAAATCCATTGAATTCAGAGAAGTGGAGTTAAGTGATAACTGCAATCTGCTTGATATTGCAATTAAAATTGCAATGCAATATGCTCAAGAAATTGAGCTTGATAAAAAATTGATTGAACATGATAAGGAAATGAAGGATTGAAGTTTCATATCAATAATTTGGAAAAGAAGCTGATAGAGAAATCCCTTGAATTCAGAGAAGTGGAGTTGAGTGATAACTGCAATCTGCTTGATATTGCCATTAAAATTGCAATGCAATATGCTTGAATTCAGAGGTGGAGTTAAGTGATAACTGCAATCTGCTTGATATTGCAATTAAAATTGCAATGCAATATGCTCAAGAAATTGAGCTTGATAAAAAATTGATTGAACATGATAAGGAAATGGAAGGATTGAAGTTTCATATCAATAATTTGGAAAGAAGCTGATAGAGAAATCCATTGAATTCAGAGAAGTGGAGTTAAGTGATAACTGCAATCTGCTTGATATTGCAATTAAAATTGCAATGCAATATGCTCAAGAAATTGAGCTTGATAAAAAATTGATTGAACATGATAAGGAAATGGAAGGATTGAAGTTTCATATCAATAATTTGGAAAAGAAGCTGATAGAGAAATCCATTGAATTCAGAGGTGGAGTTAAGTGATAACTGCAATCTGCTTGATATTGCAATTAAAATTGCAATGCAATATGCTCAAGAAATTGAGCTTGATAAAAAATTGATTGAACATGATAAGGAAATGAAGGATTGAAGTTTCATATCAATAATTTGGAAAAGAAGCTGATAGAGAAATCCATTGAATTCAGAGGTCAAGAAATTGAGCTTGATAAAAAATTGATTGAACATGATAAGGAAATGGAAGGATTGAAGTTTCATATCAATAATTTGGAAAAGAAGCTGATAGAGAAATCCATTGAATTCAGAGGTGGAGTTAAGTGATAACTGCAATCTGCTGATAGAGAAATCCATTGAATTCAGAGAAGTGGAGTTAAGTGATAACTGCAATCTGCTTGATATTGCAATTGAAATTGCAATGCAATATGCTCAAGAAATTGAGCTTGATAAAAAATTGATTGAACATGATAAGGAAATGGAAGGATTGAAGTTTCATATCAATAATTTGGAAAAGAAGCTCATACAGAAATCCATTGAATTCAGAGAAGTGGAGTTAAGTGGTAACTGCAATCTGCTTGATATTGCAATTAAAATTGCAATGCAATATGCTCAAGAAATTGAGCTTGATAAAAAATTTATTGAACATGATAAGGAAATGGAAGGATTGAAGTTTCATATCAATAATTTGGAAAAGAAGCTGATAGAGAAATCCATTGAATTCAGAGGTGGAGTTAAGTGATAACTGCAATCTGCTTGATATTGCAATTAAAATTGCAATGCAATATGCTCAAGAAATTGAGCTTGATAAAAAATTGATTGAACAGAAGCTGATAGAGAAATCCATTGAATTCAGAGAAGTGGAGTTAAGTGATAACTGCAATCTGCTTGATATTGCAATTAAAATTGCAATGCAATATGCTCAAGAAATTGAGCTTGATCAAAAATTGATTGAACATGATAGGGAAATGGAAGGATTGAAGTTAAAAAAATTGATTGAACATGATAAGGAAATGGAAGGATTGAAGTTTCATATCAATAATTTGGAAAAGAAGCTGATAGAGAAATCCATTGAATTCAGAGGTGGAGTTGAATGATAACTGCAATCTGCTTGATATTGCAATTAAAATTGCAATGCAATATGCTCAAGAAATTGAGCTTGATAAAAAATTGATTGAACATGATAAGGAAATGGAAGGATTGAAGTTTCATATCAATAATTTGGAAAAGAAGCTGATAGAGAAATCCATTGAATTCAGAGGTGGAGTTAAGTGATAACTGCAATCTGCTTGATATTGCAATTAAAATTGCAATGCAATATGCTCAAGAAATTGAGCTTGATAAAAAATTGATTGAACATGATAAGGAAATGGAAGGATGTTAAGTGATAACTGCAATCTGCTTGATATTGCAATTAAAATTGCAATGCAATATGCTCAAGAAATTGAGCTTGATAAAAAATTGATTGAATATGATAAGGAAATGGGAGGATTGAAGTTTCATATCAGTAATTTGGAAAAGAAGCTGATAGAGAAATCCAATGAATTCCGAGAGTGGAGTTAAGTGATAACTGCAATCTGCTTGATATTGCAATTAAAATTGCAATGCAATATGCTCAAGAAATTGAGCTTGATAAAAAATTGATTGAACATGATAAGGAATGGAAGGATTCAAGTTTCATATCAGTAATTTGGAAAAGAAGCTGATAGAGAAATCCAATGAATTCCGAGGTAGAGTTAAGTGATAACTGCAATCTGCTTGATATTGCAATTAAAATTGCAATGCAACATGCTCAAGAAATTGAGCTTGATAAAAATTGATTGAACATGATAAGGAATGGAAGGATTCAAGTTTCATATCAATAATTTGGAAAAGAAGCCTTGATATTGCAATTAAAATTGCAATGCAATATGCTCAAGAAATTGAGCTTGATAAAAAATTGATTGAACATGATAAGGAAATGGAAGGATTGAAGTTTCATATCAATAATTTGGGAAAGAAGCTGATAGAGAAATCCATTGAATTCAGAAGAGGTGGAGTTAAGTGATAACTGCAATCTGCTTGATATTGCAATTAAAATTGCAATGCAATATGCTCAAGAAATTGAGCTTGATAAAAAATTGATTGAACATGATAAGGAAATGAAGGATTGAAGTTTCATATCAATAATTTGGAAAAGAAGCTGATAGAGAAATCCATTGAATTCAGAGAAGTGGAGTTAAGTGATAACTGCAATCTGCTTGATATTGCAATTAAAATTGCAATGCAATATGCTCAAGAAATTGAGCTTGATAAAAAATTGATTGAATATGATAAGGAAATGGAAGGATTGAAGTTTCATATCAACCATTTGGAAAAGAAGCTGATAGAGAAATCCATTGAATTCAGAGAAGTGGAGTTAAGTGATAACTGCAATCTGCTTGATATTGCTGCAATGCAATATGCTCAAGAAATTGAGCTTGATAAAAAATTGATTGAACATGATAAGGAAATGGAGGATTGAAGTTTCATATCAGTAATTTGGAAAAGAAGCTGATAGAGAAATCCATGAATTCCGAGAGTGGAGTTAAGTGATAACTGCAATCTGCTTGATATTGCAATATGCTCAAGAAATTGAGCTTGATAAAAAATTGATTGAACATGATAAGGAATGGAAGGATTGAAGTTTCATATCAAGTAATTTGGAAAAGAAGCTGATAGAGAAATCCAATGAATTCGAGAGTGGAGTTAAGTGATAACTGCAATCTGCTTGATATTGCAATTAAAATTGCAATGCAATATGCTCAAGAAATTGAGCTTGATAAAAAATTGATTGAACATGATAAGGAAATGGGAGGATTGAAGTTTCATATCAATAATTTGGAAAAGAAGCTGATAGAGAAATCCATTGAATTCAGAGAAGTGGAGTTAAGTGATAACTGCAATCTGCTTGATATTGCAATTAAAATTGCAATGCAATATGCTCAAGAAATTGAGCTTGATAAAAAATTGATTGAACATGATAAGGAAATGGGAGGATTGAAGTTTCATATCAATAATTTGGAAAAGAAGCTGATAGAGAAATCCATTGAATTCAGAGAAGTGGAGTTAAGTGATAACTTCAATCTGCTTGATATTACAATTAAAATTGCAATGCAATATGCTCAAGAAATTGAGCTTGATAAAAAATTGATTGAACATGATAAGGAAATGGAAGGATTGAAGTTTCATATCAACAATTTGGAAAAGAAGCTGATAGAGAAATCCATTGAATTCAGAGAAGTGGAGTTAAGTGATAACTGCATTCTGCTTGATATTTGCAATTAAAATTGCAATGCAATATGCTCAAGAAATTGAGCTTGATAAAAAATTGATTGAACATGATAAGGAAATGGAAGGATTGAAGTTTCATATCAATAATTTGGAAAAGAAGCTGATAGAGAAATCCATTGAATTCAGAGAAGTGGAGTTAAGTGATAACTGCAATCTGCTTGATATTGCCATTAAAATTGCAATGCAATATGCTCAAGAAATTGAGCTTGATAAAAAATTGATTGAACATGATAAGGAAATGGAAGGATTGAAGTTTCATATCAATAATTTGGAAAAGAAGCTGATAGAGAAATACATTGAATTCAGAGGTGGAGTTAAGTGATAACTGCAATCTGCTTGATATTGCAATTAAAATTGCAATGCAATATGCTCAAGAAATTGAGCTTGATAAAAAATTGATTGAACATGATAAGGAAATGGAAGGATTGAAGTTTCATATCAATAATTTGGAAAAGAAGCTGATAGAGAAATCCATTGAATTCAGAGGTGGAGTTAAGTGATAACTGCAATCTGCTTGATATTGCAATTAAAATTGCAATGCAATATGCTCAAGAAATTGAGCTTGATAAAAAATTGATTGAACATGATAAGGAAATAGAAGGATTGAAGTTTCATATCAGTAATTTGGAAAAGAAGCTGATAGAGAAATCCAATGAATTCCGAGGTGGAGTTAAGTGATAACTGCAATCTGCTTGATATTGCGTTTAAAATTGCAATGCAATATGCTCAAGAAATTGAGCTTGATAAAAAATTGATTGAACATGATAAGGAATGGAAGGATTCAAGTTTCATATCAGTAATTTGGAAAAGAAGCTGATAGAGAAATCCAATGAATTCCGAGGTAGAGTTAAGTGATAACTGCAATCTGCTTGATATTGCAATTAAAATTGCAATGCAATATGCTCAAGAAATTGAGCTTGATAAAAAATTGATTGAACATGATAAGGAAATGGGAGGATAGAAGTTTCATATCAATAATTTGGAAAAGAAGCTGATAGAGAAATCCATTGAATTCAGAGAAGTGGAGTTAAGTGATAACTGCAATCTGCTTGATATTGCAATTAAAATAGCAATGCAATATGCTCAAGAAATTGAGCTTGATAAAAAATTGATTGAACATGATAAGGAAATAGAAGGATTGAAGTTTCATATCAATAATTTGGAAAAGAAGCTGATAGAGAAATCCATTGAATTCAGAGAAGTGGAGTTAAGTGATAACTGCAATCGGCTTGATATTGCAATTAAAATTGCAATGCAATTTGCTCAAGAAATTGAGCTCGATAAAAAATTGATTGAACATGATAAGGAAATGGAAGGATTGAAGTTTCATATCAATAATTTGGAAAAGAAGCTGATAGAGAAATCCATTGAATTCAGAGAAGTGGAGTTAAGTGATAACTGCAATCTGCTTGATATTGCAATTAAAATTGCAATGCAATATGCTCAAGAAATTGAGCTTGATAAAAAATTGATTGAACATGATAAGGAAATAGAAGGATGGAAGTTTCATATCAATAATTTGGAAAAGAAGCTGATAGAGAAATCCATTGAATTCAGAGAAGTGGAGTTAAGTGATAACTGCAATCGGCTTGATATTGCAATTAAAATTGCAATGCAATATGCTCAAGAAATTGAGCTCGATAAAAAATTGATTGAACATGATAAGGAAATGGAAGGATTGAAGTTTCATATCAATAATTTGGAAAAGAAGCTGATAGAGAAATCCATTGAATTCAGAGAAGTGGAGTTAAGTGATAACTGCAATCTGCTTGATATTGCAATTAAAATTGCAATGCAATATGCTCAAGAAATTGAGCTTGATAAAAAATTGATTGAACATGATAAGGAAATAGAAGGATTGAAGTTTCATATCAATAATTTGGAAAAGAAGCTGATAGAGAAATCCATTGAATTCAGAGAAGTGGAGTTAAGTGATAACTGCAATCGGCTTGATATTGCAATTAAAATTGCAATGCAATATGCTCAAGAAATTGAGCTCGATAAAAAATTGATTGAACATGATAAGGAAATGGAAGGATTGAAGTTTCATATCAATAATTTGGAAAAGAAGCTGATAGAGAAATCCCTTGAATTCAGAGAAGTGGAGTTGAGTGATAACTGCAATCTGCTTGATATTGCAATTAAAATTGCCGAAAAGTTAGATGTTCCCTTACATGCAGATAATGTTGATAATATTTACTCTTTTTTCAATAAAAGGGATGGAAAAAATACGTGACTCTTTGTATGAGAAAAGAAATAAAATTATAACCAACTCTGAAATTACTGGTTCTAGAGCTGGTAGAATTTATGTGAAGGAAAGACTAACCAAATTTGCGCGAGAAATTTTTGGAAGGGCAAGAATGAAGGCTAAAGCATTCAACTATAAATACGCGTGGACCAGTTATGGTCGAATCTACGTCAAAAAAGACGACTCTTCCCCACCATTGAGGATCTCGGGATTGGCGGACCTCGATCAAATCGGCCTTGTGACAGTTGCCGTCAGAATCCAAGTGGATGCGCTTCCGTCGCTCTCGCGCAGAGCTTCATCCTCGTGTTCTTGAAAGGCTGCGTTTGGCGATAGATGGGGATCCGAGATCCGGAAAACCAATCCACTCCGAACATAGCTCATTAATGCTATTAGTACGAGTGGTATCTCTTATGGAATACTGTCACCCCCTCCTCTCTCTATGAGTGCGAACCTAGGCCCCCATTGCACCTTATGGGCGCCTAAGTACGTGATATGGTAGCAGAGCGTGGTTAGGATTATGTACGGCTAACGCCTAGCAATCCGATCCACTATTTTTGGGGCGTTAATGTTTTAGAAGAAACATGGCTCGGGTATTCCAGAAGGAAATCCCATTATACACCCTTTGGTATATAAATAATTTCATTGGTCACTAGCCGCTCCGGCTCGCTTCGCTCGCCTCCACGTCCAGCCGGGGGGCAAGCCCCCCGGACCCCCCATTAAATTGCTCGCTTCGCTCGCAAAGTGTGGTATGTAGGGAATGTTGCTCGCTTCGCTCGCAAAGTGTGGCATGTAGCTAATGTTGCTCGCTTCGCTCGCAAAGTGTGGCATGTGGGAAATGTTGCTCGCTTCGCTCGCAAAGTATGGCATGTAGGGGATGTTCCTGGCATCGCTCGCAAACGGTAGATCTCTAAGGGTAGGTTTAACTTCTGTAGGGGATGCTGCTCGCTTCGCTCGCTCGAGGAAGTTATACTGCCCACCCAACTTGGCAGACGTTTTTTTCTGTTGGAAATTCTTACAAACAAAATACGAGTAAATCATATAAAACTACGTGGAACCACAAAAAAGTTTATTTGGGGATGTTATTGAATGGTGCTGCATATTCCGACATGTGAATAGTTAAAAACTACCTACGAATTTGCACCGCTTGGGATTTGGAACCCCAAAGGGTGTTAGGGCATCATTAGCGACCGTTATGAATAGCTCGCAAGAGGCCAAGAGCGAACTTCGAGTCCCTTCCCTCGCAAGGTATATATGTATATGAGTAGGGCACCTAGGTGTACCTGCTCGCCACATTGTCATCGAACCCCAAACACGTCTTCCCAGAGCCTTCTCGCGAACATGGCAAAATTAATTTCTGATGTTAAACGCTTCTCCTCGCTTCCGCTCGCGATTTGACCAACTTAACGTCACTTTTTTCGATATCCGACTTCGGATTCAGATTCGGCGGGATCAAAGCTGTATTTCGCTCGCGAAAACCGTTCCGAAAAACGTACCTTTACGGGTATATTTTAATGGGAAAAAACGTAGTTTTTTCGTCGGACTTTTCGAGAAAACGGGTCCGTACTCTCGCATTTTTTGACGCTTTTCCAGATACTTTTTTCGCGATCCGACCGCGCCGTCGTCTTCCTCATTGAAAAACCTACGAAACCGGTATTTTTCCGGAAATTTCGACGGCCGTTTAGAGGGGTAGATGAAGCGGGGAAGTCCAAAAAGCGCACATTAATTCTTGCTTCGACCCCCCTCCCGCCCTACGGCCCATGGTTCGGCTGGGATTAGAAAATGTGAAATTCGCTCGTTCCCCCTTTCGGAAAATCCCAAGAAGATCCCCCCACTCGTATACTCCCCCCACTCAGCCGTTTGGCCGTGCATAGACACGACAGACAAACAGACGGAGTTTCATTCTTATAAATAGTATAGATTGACTTATAATTTCTCAATTTTTTCCCCTCTTATCATTTCAATTTCCATACCTATGGTATACCAGGCCTTTGCCTTTATTATTCATATATTTTTTATTTATACAAGGGCATTTTTCCCAATTATTAATCCAAGAGCATCGTTCCCAATTATTATTTCCAGGGCTTAATTCTCAATTTGAGTCCCCAACGCGAGCACATATTTTTATATCTATTTTATTTTCCTAAAGGTATAAGTCTCCATAGTTGAGCCACCGTGATATATTTAAGGGGGAGGAGGAGTGTGACAGTTGCCGTCAGAATCCAAGAGGATGCACTTCCGTCGCTCTCGCGCGGAGCTTCGTCCTCGTGATCTTGAAAGGCTGCGTTTGGCAATAGATGGTGATCCGAGATCCGGAAAACCAATCTACTCCGAACATAGCTCGTTAATGCTATTAGTACGAGTGGTATCTCTTATGGAATACTGTCACCCCCTCCTCTCTCTATGAGTGCGAACCTAGGCCCCCATTGCACCTTATGGGCGCCTAAGTACGTGATATGGTAGCAGAGCGTGGTTAGGATTATGTACGGCAAACGCCTAGCAATCCGATCCGCTATTTTTGGGCCGTTAATGTTTCAGAAGAAACATGGCTCGGGTATTCCAAAGGAAATCCCATTATACACACTTTGGTATATAAATAATTTCATTGGTCATTGACTTATAATTTCTCAATTTTTGCCCCCTCTTATAATTTCAATTTCCCTGCATTGCACCTTAGGGGCGCCTAAGTACGTAATATGGTAGCAGAGCGTGGTTAGGATTATGTACGGCTAACGCCTAGTAATTCGATCCACTATTTTTGGGCCGTTAATGTTTCAGAAGAAACGTGGCTCGGGTATTCCATAAGGAAATCCCATTATACACCCTTTGTATATATAAATAATTTCATTGGTCATTGACTTATAATTTCTCAATTTTTTCCCCTCTTATCATTTCAATTTCCATACCTATGGTATACCAGGCCTTTGCCTTTATTATTCATATATTTTTTATTTATACAAGGGCATTTTTCCCAATTATTAATCCAAGAGCATCGTTCCCAATTATTATTTCCAGGGCTTAATTCTCAATTTGAGTCCCCAACGCGAGCACATATTTTTATATCTATTTTATTTTCCTAAAGGTATAAGTCTCCATAGTTGAGGCACCGTTTATTCCCGATTGTTCCAATCTTCGATTGGGGGGTAATTACCTAATAAATACCTCATATGAAGATCCATTGAAAATCCATCCTGCTTTAATTTCTCTTTTCTCATCATCAATCCCCAATGCAGCTATTTATCATTGAGCATCAGTTCTCAACCAGTAAACTATTGAACCTGGTTGACTTACTTGCTCTTCAACCAATTATGTTTTCAAGGGGGGGGAGTGTGACAGTTCCCGTCAGAATCCAAGAAGACGCGCTTCCGTCGCTCGCTCGCAGAACTTCATCCTTGTGTTCTTGAAAGGCTGCATTTGGGGATAGATGGGGATCCGAGATCCGGAAAACCAATCTACTCCAAACATAGCACTTTAATGCAATTAGTACGAGTGGTATCTCTTATGGGATACTGTCACACCCTCCTCTCTCTATGAGTGAGAACTTAGGCCCCCATTGCACCTTAGGGGCGCCTAAGTACGTGATATGGTAGCAGAGCGTGGTTAGGATTATGTACGGCTAACGCCTATCAATCCGATCCACTATTTTTGGGGAGTTAATGTTTCAGAAGAAACATGGCCAGGGTATTCCAGAAGGAATTCCCATTATACACCCTTTGGTATATAAATAATTTCATTGGTTATTGACTTATAATTTCTCAAATTTTTCCCTTCTTATATTTCAATTTTCATACCTATGTATACCATTGGTATACCAGGCCTTTGCCTTTATTATTCATATATTTTTTTATTTATACAAGGGCATTGTTCCCAATTATTAATTCAAGGGCATTGTTCCCAATTATTATTTCCAGGGCTTGGTTCCCAATTTATTTTCATACCTCTTTTATTTTCCTATAGGTATAAGTCTCCATAGTTGAGCCGCAGTTTATTCCCGATTGTTCAAATCTTTGATTGGGGGTTAATTACCTAATGAAAAGGTGGGAGTCTTTAAGGGGGGGATGTGATAGTTCCCGTCAGAATCCTAGATGATACGCTTCCGTCTCTCTCGGGCGGAGCTCCATCCTCGTGTTCTTGAAAGGCTGCGTTTGGCGATAGATGGAGATCCGAGAACCGGAAAACCAATCCACTTCGAACATAGCACATTAATGCTATTAATACGAGTGGTATCTCTCTTTCGGGATACTGTAACTCTCCTCTACCACTTTGTCGAGGATTTAGGACCCCATTGTACCTCTGGGAGGCTACCTATATCCTTGATATGGGAGCAGAGCGTGGTTAGGATTATGGACGGCTAACGCCTGGTAATCCAATCCACTATTTTTGGGGCGTTAATGTTTCAGAAGAAACATGGCCCGGGGTTCCAGAAGGAATTCCCATTATCATCATGATAGGACACTCCATAATTGATCTGAACTTGGGAAATGGCTATGAAGAATCGGACTGTATATTGATTGACTCCAGACTGGACCTTTCAAAATTCTTTAAAACGGATATGGGTATGGATGTGTATAATGTGGGAATAGTTCATTTAAATATTAGGTCTTTAAGAAAAAATTGGGAACAATTTGTATTGCAATTTTCGTTTATTTTTCCAAAAGTAGATATATTAATTTTGCAAGAAATTGACGTTTCTCAAGAGATTGGTTTAATTTTAGATAGCTATGAAATTGAAGGTTTCCAGAAAATATTCAGTTTGAGAGAAACCCAAAGGGGTGGCGGTATATTGATGTTTGTGAGGAATAGTTGGAAGTGCCAGGTGAAGTCTCTGTACTTGACGTATGCTGAAATGATTCACGTATGTTTGTTTAGGGAGGTACCTATTCTATGGACCCCCTGTCTAGTAAAAAATACCACAATAGGTATGCGCTGAAAACTTTACTTATAAATGAAATCGAGGAATATATAATGAAGTCAGTGGGCAAGAATTCAGAGATTATGATTGTAGGTGATATTAACATTGACCTGTGTGACGAATCTGTTTTAAATGTTGGTCGTTATAGAGATATGTTGGGTGCATTACCGATTAAGGAATTAATCAATAAAACCACTAGAGAAGAATTTATTCAAGACCAATTGACTCAATCCTGTATTGACCATATAAATGGCAGACTAAATAGTGATTGTATTAGTGCTGGTGTTGTTCGCTGTAAAATATCGGATCATTATGCTTGTGTGGCTAAATTTCAGATTGATGCGTCTGTAGGTCCTCTTGTACAAAGTTCAAACATAGAAATTCCAAAGTCTTATTGTTATGTAGATACTAGGTTAAAAAATTCCCTTATACTACAAATTAATTTGAATGAAATACGAGATATGGCAGACATTCAGTTGCAGTATGATGAATTGTGTTCAAGGTTGGACGAGGTAAGACAGGCTAGTGTTGTAAAAGTTCCTACAAAACGTAAGTATATTCCGAAGAAACCGTGGATGTCCGAGGAAATTCTTGTTAAAATGGAACTAAGAGACAGGTTATTTGGTTTTTTGAAGATTCACAAGAATAATTTAAGTTTAAAGGAAAGTCACAGAGCAATATTAGGAATGAGGTCACTGGTATGATTATAAAAGCTAGGCAAACTTATTAGAAGGGAAAACTGCAGAAGAATAGTGATATAAAATCGGTATGGAGTTATATGAATGAGATCTAGGTAGGAAGAAACAGGATAATATAGATAATTTTATAATGAAAAAGTCCAGTCATGCAGCATGACCCCATGAGCGAATTTTTGAAGAAATCTTCGACATTTCAGTCGCTATTGATCGTGTAGAGAAATTTTACAACTAGCGAACGGCATTATTTTGATTTTGGACTGATTTTTCAACATTGAAATTTTTGAAAACTTGATACATATTCTTATAGGAAATTTTACGCTGATTCCGAATATACCACATATTAGTATGCTGAAAAAATTATTTCGCACAACAAATCGCAAAAAACAGGCTATTTTGACATTTTTGACTACATTTTTGAAAATTTCAACCCGAAGATGTAATCCGATCATGCTGGCCAACGAACTTGAACTTTCGTTTTGTGTCCTTAACATTTTAAAATTTGTTTGAAGTTTCTAGCACAATTCTACGGACAGTTATCGTCTGGAATGACACATACATACATACATATATACATACATATATACATACATATATACATACATAAAAAAATGCGTTAAACTTCAGAATATGATTCAGAATAGCCTGAAACGGATTTCTGCATAAAATTTTTTCAAAAATTCACATTCTACAAATTTTGAGGCGAGAGCAATAGCTTAATTTTCTTCAAAAATTCGCTAAAAGGAAGAGTGCGGGGTTCGATAGAATTACTTTGGATGAAATTAAGGTGGTAGTTATGACAAGTTGGATAAGTTTCGTCCAACATCAAAATTAAGCGTCTTGGATAAGATTGCTGAGAAGCACCTATACATCCGAAAAAATGTATTCTTTTCTCGAACATTGTGAATTATTAAGTAATTCTCAATATGGATTTCGGAAAGGAAGGGGCACTCAAGATTTATTGGTGGATTTGTGTGATATGGTTAATGGATCCTTGAACGATGGAAAATACGTTATTGTGATAGCAATTGACTTTACTTCCGCTTTTGACATTGTAGACCACTCTTTGTTACTCACGGTGTTAAAAAGTTTTGGAATAGGTGGAAATCTGTTGACTTGGTTTGAAGGTTTTCTCTCAGATAGACATTGTGAGGTCAATATCGGTTCATGTAAGAGTGATAGGATAGACTTGGATACTGGAGTCCCGCAAGGGAGCATTTCAGGTCCATTACTATTTATTATGTATGTGAATACAATGTTTAATGTGATTAAATATAGCACTCCTTTCATGTATGCTGACGATTTGATCCTTGTAATTTTTGGGAATAGAGACAATATCAATGAGACAGTGATAAAGTTGCCAGATGATTTTACAAATGTCTTGAATTGGTCTCATGATTACAAATTGACAGTTAATCAGAGAAAAACTAAACTTTTGTGTATACATTCTCCCTCACTACCGGATGTCCGACTTCAAATTCGTTATCATTCAATTGAAAGCCTGCATGGATTGAAACCGTGTAGTTACAATCATTGTATAGCCATTGAGTTAGTAGATAAATTTAGATATCTTGGAGTGATTATGGACTATAAATTCAGCTGGAAGGAATACATAACTGGATTGTGCAAATAATTTCGATGTTTTGCAGCTCAGGTTTATCTGATTAGGCTAAACATGTCAACGGATGTGGCAAAAATAGTTTACTTTGTTTGAGTCACATATTCGGTATGGAATTATCTGTTGAACAGGATTGAAGGTATCCAGGCCAAGATTTTGAAATGCCGTTAGATATGGTAATATATCTAGAAAGGAAAGATTTGAAATTTTAAATTGTCTCACAGTAAAAAAGCCACAGTTCCTTTGAGCCTGACGGCTAAAATTAAAAAACATGAATATGCTTTAGCCGTACACGACTCACTCCTCGTCGATTCTCTGAACCCGACCCCCCATCGGCCTCTGAACTCTGTTTATCATTCTGCCATCAATCCTAAAACATGGAATCATGTTTTAGCTCCTCGCTCTCACTTTATTATAGAAATGATCACGACCATTGAGCTCTTGTGAGATGATGATCTCCTAATAGAAACTCGCGAGTAAACATTCACTTTATTATAGAAATGATCACGACGATTGAGCTCTTGTGAGATGATGATCTCCTAATAGAAACTCGCGAGTAAACATTCACTTTATTATAGAAAGAGGCTAAAGAGGCTACATACGAAATTACAGCTTCCTATAGTGTAAAGTATAGAAATTACCTATTAAAATAATTTAACCACCGCTTCACAAATCTAACCGTTCTCGCAATATTCGGATCACCTGCTATGAATCACATAATCGAAACATCAGCTCAATGAAATCATCAGAAATTAACAAGCGGTTGCAATCATGTTCACAATATCAATAATTGAGAATGATCACCTGTGTGTAAACAATTATTCATATAACCATGCTCATAACTCAGCTTGTTGGCCACACACTTCGCAGTAGTTAATATAGTATGGTTGGATAAATCGAGAGCTTTCGAACGAATGGTCAACGAACTTTGTGGGATGAAAAACGACGAAGTATCATATCCCTAGCAACGACTCGGTTGTAAGCGGAAATCATCACAATTATTGGCGCTACTTTCGTTGCACTCTCGTGGGACATTTTTCGGTAGTTAGGTCACGGCTAAAGCATATTCATGCTAAAAGTTATTTGATTATGTAACTATAGTGGATCACTTCTTTTCCGATAAGTACAAATACGTCAAGTACAATAACTATCCAGTTAGGCGAAATCTGTACCAGGTAGTGAGAACTAATAATAAGTATGGTGACAGATGTCTTAGTCCCAAAATTGTTGAACGATCTGACTGACGCCTTCAAAGATGGTACAATTAAAACCTTCGAGGTACTTAAACAGAATCTGCGAGTCCACCTGTTAAAGAAAGAATGACTGGATGTTAAATGTTAAATGTAATAATGTCCCCGAACCATTTGATTTCTAACGAGTCGTGGTTTGCATGAGTAATTTGATTCATCAGCAGACTGCATTGTTTCTCTCTCTCTCTCTCTCTCTCTCTCTCTCTCTCTCTCTCTCTCTCTCTCTCTCTCTCTCTCTCTCTCTCTCTCTCTCTCTCTCTCTCTCTCTCTCTCTCTCTCTCTCTCTCTCTCTCTCTCTCTCTCTCTCTCTCTCTCTCTCTCTCTCTCTCTCTCTCTCTCTCTCTCTCTTTTCTTTCTATTGGCGGTTAGTTTTGATTTTATTTTTAATTTAATTTAATTAGTTGTTATTAGATATAGTAAAAGAAGTGTTGTAAGATTTTGCTTTTTAAGATATCTCGGTTGATGAGACATTCAGAAAAATTGTATTTTTGTGTGTGGTCGCTGCAAACAAGCTTTGAGCTTAAGCAGCATACAGTAAACTTGTAAAGAGATTACAAAAATAAAAAAGATCGGACCAATAGGTGATAAGAAATGGACGTTACAATAAATGAACGTTTGCGCAACAAGCTATTACGCACAGTCCCTGAAAATTTCATCAAAATCGTTTCATTAGACTCGGAGTTTTGCCAGTGTCAATCGATATTAGTTACGCGCATAAGCAATGGTTCTTACTCTACTAATCGCTATCTTATTTATGGGGCATTTTTCTAGAACATATACCCAATTACCTACCGAATTTCAATGGAATCGGACCAACAGATGATGAAAAATAGACGTCATGAGAAATTCAAGTTTGCGCATGCGCGCAGGCTACTGTTAATTCGACGGTATTGAAAATTATAGGGGACCGTCTAGGAGTTAACCCGCATAATCTCTGAAAATTTCATCGGAATCGGAAACTTGGTATAGTTTCGGACGTGACAAGGATTCACAACAGACAGAGAGACATCAGACAGACAGACAGACACGGAACCAAAATTGATCAAGAAGCTCTGAAACGCGAAAATCAAGTGGAAATTTTAATTTTGGAAGACAAAAAATTTTTCGATTTCAATACATAGCTTCTCTACCTTCGATGATGTCGAAGCAAAATATTTGAGGCGAACTTTACTGTTTTGCAGACTTTTGTCCCGTTTTGGTCGTTAGGAACCAGTGTGCGACGCCCTTGTACTCCATCATAGTGAAAATAGCCCCCCAATGTCATTCTAACTTGAATTATTCCTAAACTGGAACTCACTCGCACTCTTCATCTCCTGCAGTAAGCTGACTGGTGGTTTCAATAGATTTTCTCAAATCCAGCTCTTGGACGTGAGTGCTCGCTGGGAGCCCCGATCGACGAAAGATCCGACGACATCCGAAGGTGCTGAGCAAGCTCTCTCGAAAACTACTTCCAAACACGAAGTACGTCAAGACGTTTGAGGATGAGTTGAACGTTTCGAAGAGAGCGCACAGGACATCTAAACTGGTCAGACTAAAACCCAACTTTCTATCTTCGATTTCAAGAGCGAAGACTGCTGCGTAAAACGCAATTTTCCAGGCAGAAATATATGCCATAAGCTCCTGTGCTGACAGACTGGTGAGTCGTCAAGTGAATGGAGCAAAAATCTACATTTTATCAGATAATCAAGCAGCCTTGAAGGCACTAGCTTCTTTCACCATTTCGTCGAAGCTGGTGTGGGAATGCTTGACTAACCTCAAGACCCTTGCCAGGAACAATAAGGTTACCTTGCTGTGGTGCCCAGGGCACCAGGGGGTGGAGGGGAATGAACAAGCTGACGCTCTTGCTAGGAAGGGTGCTGCTTCTCTCCCTGTGGGCCCAGAACCTTTTCTGGCCACTACGGAGAGCTTTCTCCTCGGAGAGCTCACCAAATGGGAGGGTAAGAAGAGGACTGCCCACTGGCTTCACGTCAAGGGCCTGAGGCAGGCGAAACAATTTATTCACTTCTCTAGGAAGAGAGCTAAGGAGCTGCTCAGCCTGGGGAGAAGGGAGATACGTATGGTTGTGGGGCTCTTAACTGGGCACTGCCCACTTAGATACCATCTCCATAAAATGGGCAAATCAGACTCCACTCTCTGCCGCTTCTGTGGGGTGGAAGACGAGACGGCGAGTCATGTGGTCTGCCATTGCCCTATGTTGGCAAGAAATCGCTTCTTGAATTGGGGAAAAACCTCCATCGACCCCCAAGACATTAAGATGGGGGAGATTAAGACTCTCCTCACTTTTGCAAAAACGTGGTGAGGAAGGATCGACTTCCCAGCTGTGGCTGGCATTGGCGATATGGCGCCAAGCCAGACTGGGGCTGCGACCCAGTAACTTACCGAGTGTGGACCACTCGGGGCCAGATAATGCCTGTTGGCTGGTAGGAGTGCCGGAACCAGGCAGCTAGTGCCTGGTTTGGCAGGGCTGTTGGTGTCGGGCAGACCTAGTGTCTGGGATGGGGAGGAGGCTCGGCCTCCTTCTCCAGCTACAATAGGCCATTACGGCCTCAGTGACTTTAAAAAAAAAAAAAAAAAAAAAAAAAAAAAAAAATTTGAAGTTTCATGCTCATGATATGAAGTTTCATATCAATAATTTGGAAAAGAAGCTGATAGAGAAATCCATTGAATCCAGAGGTGGAGTTAAGTGATAACTGCAATCTGCTTGATATTGCAATTAAAATTGCAATGCAATATGCTCAAGAAATTGAGCTTGATAAAAAATTGATTGAACATGATAAGGAAATGGGAGGATTGAAAATTCATATCAATAATTTGGAAAAGAAGCTGATAGAGAAATCCATTGAATTCAGAGAAGTGGAGTTAAGTGATAACTGCAATCTGCTTGATATTGCAATTAAAATTGCAATGCAATATGCTCAAGAAATTGAGCTTGATAAAAAATTGATTGAACATGATAAGGAAATGGAAGGATTGAAGTTTCATATCAATAATTTGGAAAAGAAGCTGATAGAGAAATCCATTGAATTCAGAGAAGTGGAGTTAAGTGATAACTGCAATCTGCTTGATATTGCAATTAAAATTGCAATGCAATATGCTCAAGAAATTGAGCTTGATAAAAAATTGATTGAACATGATAAGGAAATAGGAGGATTGAAGTTTCATATCAATAATTTGGAAAAGAAGCTGATAGAGAAATCCATTGAATTCAGAGAAGTGGAGTTAAGTGATAACTGCAATCTGCTTGATATTGCAATTAAAATTGCAATGCAATATGCTCAAGAAATTGAGCTTGATAAAAAATTGATTGAACATGATAAGGAAATAGAAGGATTGAAGTTTCATATCAATAATTTGGAAAAGAAGCTGATAGAGAAATCCATTGAATTCAGAGGTGGAGTTAAGTGATAACTGCAATCTGCTTGATATTGCAATTAAAATTGCAATGCAATATGCTCAAGAAATTGAGCTTGATAAAAAAATGATTGAACATGATAGGGAAATGGAAGGATTCAAGTTTCATATCAGTAATTTGGAAAAGAAGCTGATAGAGAAATCCAATGAATTCAGAGGTGGAGTTAAGTGATAACTGCAATCTGCTTGATATTGCAATTAAAATTGCAATGCAATATGCTCAAGAAATTGAGCTTGATAAAAAATTGATTGAACATGATAAGGAATGGAAGGATTCAAGTTTCATATCAGTAATTTGGAAAAGAAGCTGATAGAGAAATCCAATGAATTCCGAGGTGGAGTTGAATGATAACTGCAATCTGCTTGATATTGCAATTAAAATTGCAATGCAATATGCTCAAGAAATTGAGCTTGATAAAAAATTGATTGAACATGATAAGGAAATGGAAGGATTGAAGTTTCATATCAATAATTTGGAAAAGAAGCTGATAGAGAAATCCATTGAATTCAGAGAAGTGGAGTTAAGTGATAACTGCAATCTGCTTGATATTGCAATTAAAATTGCAATGCAATATGCTCAAGAAATTGAGCTTGATAAAAAATTGATTGAACATGATAAGGAAATGGAAGGATTGAAGTTTCATATCAATAATTTGGAAAAGAAGCTGATAGAGAAATCCATTGAATTCAGAGAAGTGGAGTTAAGTGATAACTGCAATCTGCTTGATATTGCAATTAAAATTGCAATGCAATATGCTCAAGAAATTGAGCTTGATAAAAAATTGATTGAACATGATAAGGAAATGGAAGGATTGAAGTTTCATATCAATAATTTGGAAAAGAAGCTGATAGAGAAATCCATTGAATTCAGAGGTGGAGTTAAGTGATAACTGCAATCTGCTTGATATTGCAATTAAAATTGCAATGCAATATGCTCATGAAATTGAGCTTGATAAAAAATTGATTGAACATGATAAGGAAATGGAAGGATTCAAGTTTCATATCAATAATTTGGAAAAGAAGCTGATAGAGAAATCCAATGAATTCCGAGGTGGAGTTAAGTGATAACTGCAATCTGCTTGATATTGCAATTAAAATTGCAATGCAATATACTCAAGAAATTGAGCTTGATAAAAAATTGATTGAACATGATAAGGAAATGGAAGGATTGAAGTTTCATATCAATATTTTGGAAAAGAAGCTGATAGAGAAATCCATTGAATTCAGAGGTGGAGTTAAGTGATAACTGCAATCTGCTTGATATTGCAATTAAAATTGCAATGCAACATGCTCAAGAAATTGAGCTTGATAAAAAATTGATTGAACATGATAAGGAATGGAAGGATTCAAGTTTCATATCAATAATTTGGAAAAGAAGCTGATAGAGAAATCCATTGAATTCAGAGAAGTGGAGTTAAGTGATAACTGCAATCTGCTTGATATTGCAATTAAAATTGCAATGCAATATGCTCAAGAAATTGAGCTTGATGAAAAATTGATTGAACATGATAAGGAAATGGAAGGATTGAAGTTTCATATCAATAATTTGGAAAAGAAGCTGATAGAGAAATCCATTGAATTCAGAGAAGTGGAGTTAAGTGATAACTGCAATCTGCTTGATATTGCAATTAAAATTGCAATGCAATATGCTCAAGAAATTGAGCTTGATCAAAAATTGATTGAACATGATAAGGAAATGGAAGGATTGAAGTTTCATATCAATAATTTGGAAAAGAAGCTGATAGAGAAATCCATTGAATTCAGAGGTGGAGTTAAGTGATAACTGCAATCTGCTTGATATTGCAATTAAAATTGCAATGCAATATGCTCAAGAAATTGAGCTTGATAAAAAATTGATTGAACATGATAAGGAAATGGGAGGATTGAAGTTTCATATCAGTAATTTGGAAAAGAAGCTGATAGAGAAATACATTGAATTCAGAGGTGGAGTTAAGTGATAACTGCAATCTGCTTGATATTGCAATTAAAATTGCAATGCAATATGCTCAAGAAATTGAGCTTGATAAAAAATTGATTGAACATGATAAGGAATGGAAGGATTCAAGTTTCATATCAGTAATTTGGAAAAGAAGCTGATAGAGAAATCCAATGAATTCCGAGGTGGAGTTAAGTGATAACTGCAATCTGCTTGATATTGCAATTAAAATTGCAATGCAATATGCTCAAGAAATTGAGCTTGATAAAAAAATTGATTGAACATGATAAGGAAATGGGAGGATTGAAGTTTCATATCAATAATTTGGAAAAGAAGCTGATAGAGAAATCCATTGAATTCAGAGAAGTGGAGTTAAGTGATAACTGCAATCTGCTTGATATTGCAATTAAAATTGCAATGCAATATGCTCAAGAAATTGAGCTTGATAAAAAATTGATTGAACATGATAAGGAAATGGAAGGATTGAAGTTTCATATCAATAATTTGGAAAAGAAGCTGATAGAGAAATCCATTGAATTCAGAGAAGTGGAGTTAAGTGATAACTGCAATCTGCTAGATATTGCAATTAAAGTTGCAATGCAATATACTCAAGAAATTGAGCTTGATAAAAAATTGATTGAACATGATAAGGAATGGAAGGATTCAAGTTTCATATCAATAATTTGGAAAAGAAGCTGATAGAGAAATCCATTGAATTCAGAGGTGGAGTTAAGTGATAACTGCAATCTGCTTGATATTGCAATTAAAATTGCAATGCAATATGCTCATGAAATTGAGCTTGATAAAAAATTGATTGAACATGATAAGGAATGGAAGGATTCAAGTTTCATATCAATAATTTGGAAAAGAAGCTGATAGAGAAATCCAATGAATTCCGAGGTGGAGTTAAGTGATAACTGCAATCCGCTTGATATTGCAATTAAAATTGCAATGCAATATACTCAAGAAATTGAGCTTGATAAAAAATTGATTGAACATGATAAGGAAATGGGAGGATTGAAGTTTCATATCAATATTTTGGAAAAGAAGCTGATAGAGAAATCCATTGAATTCAGAGGTGGAGTTAAGTGATAACTGCAATCTGCTTGATATTGCAATTAAAATTGCAATGCAATATGCTCAAGAAATTGAGCTTGATAAAAAATTGATTGAACATGATAAGGAAATGGAAGGATTGAAGTTTCATATCAATAATTTGGAAAAGAAGCTGATAGAGAAATCCATTGAATTCAGAGAAGTGGAGTTAAGTGATAACTGCAATCTGCTTGATATTGCAATTAAAATTGCAATGCAATATGCTCAAGAAATTGAGCTTGATAAAAAATTGATTGAACATGATAAGGAAATGGAAGGATTGAAGTTTCATATCAATAATTTGGAAAAGAAGCTGATAGAGAAATCCATTGAATTCAGAGAAGTGGAGTTAAGTGATAACTGCAATCTGCTTGATATTGCAATTAAAATTGCAATGCAATATGCTCAAGAAATTGAGCTTGATAAAAAATTGATTGAACATGATAAGGAAATGGAAGGATTGAAGTTTCATATCAATAATTTGGAAAAGAAGCTGATAGAGAAATCCATTGAATTCAGAGAAGTGGAGTTAAGTGATAACTGCAATCTGCTTGATATTGCAATTAAAATTGCAATGCAATATGCTCAAGAAATTGAGCTTGATAAAAAATTGATTGAACATGATAAGGAAATGGAAGGATTGAAGTTTCATATCAATAATTTGGAAAAGAAGCTGATAGAGAAATCCATTGAATTCAGAGGTGGAGTTAAGTGATAACTGCAATCTGCTTGATATTGCAATTAAAATTGCAATGCAATATGCTCAAGAAATTGAGCTTGATAAAAAATTGATTGAACATGATAAGGAAATGGGAGGATTGAAGTTTCATATCAGTAATTTGGAAAAGAAGCTGATAGAGAAATCCAATGAATTCCGAGGTGGAGTTAAGTGATAACTGCAATCTGCTTGATATTGCAATTAAAATTGCAATGCAATATGCTCAAGAAATTGAGCTTGATAAAAAATTGATTGAACATGATAAGGAATGGAAGGATTCAAGTTTCATATCAGTAATTTGGAAAAGAAGCTGATAGAGAAATCCAATGAATTCCGAGGTAGAGTTAAGTGATAACTGCAATCTGCTTGATATTGCAATTAAAATTGCAATGCAACATGCTCAAGAAATTGAGCTTGATAAAAAATTGATTGAACATGATAAGGAATGGAAGGATTCAAGTTTCATATCAATAATTTGGAAAAGAAGCTGATAGAGAAATCCATTGAATTCAGAGAAGTGGAGTTAAGTGATAACTGCAATCTGCTTGATATTGCAATTAAAATTGCAATGCAATATGCTCAAGAAATTGAGCTTGATAAAAATTTGATTGAACATGATAAGGAAATGGAAGGATTGAAGTTTCATATCAATAATTTGGAAAAGAAGCTGATAGAGAAATCCATTGAATTCAGAGAAGTGGAGTTGAGTGATAACTGCAATCTGCTTGATATTGCAATTAAAATTGCAATGCAATATGCTCAAGAAATTGAGCTTGATAAAAAATTGATTGAACATGATAAGGAAATGGGAGGATTGAAGTTTCATATCAGTAATTTGGAAAAGAAGCTGATAGAGAAATCCATTGAATTCCGAGGTGGAGTTAAGTGATAACTGCAATCTGCTTGATATTGCAATTAAAATTGCAATGCAATATGCTCAAGAAATTGAGCTTGATAAAAAATTGATTGAACATGATAAGGAATGGAAGGATTCAAGTTTCATATCAGTAATTTGGAAAAGAAGCTGATAGAGAAATCCAATGAATTCCGAGGTAGAGTTAAGTGATAACTGCAATCTGCTTGATATTGCAATTAAAATTGCAATGCAATATGCTCAAGAAATTGAGCTTGATAAAAAATTGATTGAACATGATAAGGAAATGGGAGGATTGAAGTTTCATATCAATAATTTGGAAAAGAAGCTGATAGAGAAATCCATTGAATTCAGAGAAGTGGAGTTAAGTGATAACTGCAATCTGCTTGATATTGCAATTAAAATTGCAATGCAATATGCTCAAGAAATTGAGCTTGATAAAAAATTGATTGAACATGATAAGGAAATGGAAGGATTGAAGTTTCATATCAATAATTTGGAAAAGAAGCTGATAGAGAAATCCATTGAATTCAGAGAAGTGGAGTTAAGTGATAACTGCATTCTGCTTGATATTTGCAATTAAAATTGCAATGCAATATGCTCAAGAAATTGTGCTTGATAAAAAATTGATTGAACATGATAAGGAAATGGAAGGATTGAAGTTTCATATCAATAATTTGGAAAAGAAGCTGATAGAGAAATCCACTGAATTCAGAGAAGTGGAGTTAAGTGATAACTGCAATCTGCTTGATATTGCAATTAAAATTGCAATGCAATATGCTCAAGAAATTGAGCTTGATAAAAAATTGATTGAACATGATAAGGAAATGGAAGGATTGAAGTTTCATATCAATAATTTGGAAAAGAAGCTGATAGAGAAATCCATTGAATTCAGAGGTGGAGTTAAGTGATAACTGCAATCTGCTTGATATTGCAATTAAAATTGCAATGCAATATGCTCAAGAAATTGAGCTTGATAAAAAATTGATTGAACATGATAAGGAAATTGGAGGATTGAAGTTTCATATCAATAATTTGGAAAAGAAGCTGATAGAGAAATCTATTGAATTCAGAGAAGTGGAGTTAAGTGATAACTGCAATCTGCTTGATATTGCAATTAAAATTGCAATGCAATATGCTCAAGAAATTGAGCTTGATAAAAAATTGATTGAACATGATAAGGAAATGAAGGATTGAAGTTTCATATCAATAATTTGGAAAAGAAGCTGATAGAGAAATCCATTGAATTCAGAGGTGGAGTTAAGTGATAACTGCAATCTGCTTGATATTGCAATTAAAATTGCAATGCAATATGCTCAAGAAATTGAGCTTGATAAAAAATTGATTGAACATGATAAGGAAATGGAAGGATTGAAGTTTCATATCAATAATTTGGAAAAGAAGCTGATAGAGAAATCCATTGAATTCAGAGGTGGAGTTAAGTGATAACTGCAATCTGCTTGATATTGCAATTAAAATTGCAATGCAATATGCTCAAGAAATTGAGCTTGATAAAAAATTGATTGAACATGATAAGGAATGGAAGGATTCAAGTTTCATATCAATAATTTGGAAAAGAAGCTGATAGAGAAATCCATTGAATTCAGAGGTGGAGTTAAGTGATAACTGCAATCTGCTTGATATTGCAATTAAAATTGCAATGCAACATGCTCAAGAAATTGAGCTTGATAAAAAATTGATTGAACATGATAAGGAATGGAAGGATTCAAGTTTCATATCAATAATTTGGAAAAGAAGCTGATAGAGAAATCCATTGAATTCAGAGAAGTGGAGTTGAGTGATAACTGCAATCTGCTTGATATTGCAATTAAAATTGCAATGCAATATGCTCAAGAAATTGAGCTTGATAAAAAATTGATTGAACATGATAAGGAAATGGAAGGATTGAAGTTTCATATCAATAATTTGGAAAAGAAGCTGATAGAGAAATCCATTGAATTCAGAGAAGTGGAGTTAAGTGATAACTGCAATCTGCTTGATATTGCAATTAAAATTGCAATGCAATATGCTCAAGAAATTGAGCTTGATAAAAAATTGATTGAACATGATAAGGAAATGGAAGGATTGAAGTTTCATATCAATAATTTGGAAAAGAAGCTGATAGAGAAATCCATTGAATTCAGAGGTGGAGTTAAGTGATAACTGCAATCTGCTTGATATTGCAATTAAAATTGCAATGCAATATGCTCAAGAAATTGAGCTTGATAAAAAATTGATTGAACATGATAAGGAAATGGGAGGATTGAAGTTTCATATCAGTAATTTGGAAAAGAAGCTGATAGAGAAATCCAATGAATTCCGAGGTGGAGTTAAGTGATAACTGCAATCTGCTTGATATTGCAATTAAAATTGCAACGCAATATGCTCAAGAAATTGAGCTTGATAAAAAATTGATTGAACATGATAAGGAATGGAAGGATTCAAGTTTCATATCAGTAATTTGGAAAAGAAGCTGATAGAGAAATCCAATGAATTCCGAGGTGGAGTTAAGTGATAACTGCAATCTGCTTGATATTGCAATTAAAATTGCAATGCAATATACTCAAGAAATTGAGCTTGATAAAAAATTGATTGAACATGATAAGGAAATGGGAGGATTGAAGTTTCATATCAATAATTTGGAAAAGAAGCTGATAGAGAAATCCATTGAATTCAGAGGTGGAGTTAAGTGATAACTGCAATCTGCTTGATATTGCAATTAAAATTGCAATGCAACATGCTCAAGAAATTGAGCTTGATAAAAAATTGATTGAACATGATAAGGAATGGAAGGATTCAAGTTTCATATCAATAATTTGGAAAAGAAGCTGATAGAGAAATCCATTGAATTCAGAGAAGTGGAGTTAAGTGATAACTGCAATCTGCTTGATATTGCAATTAAAATTGCAATGCAATATGCTCAAGAAATTGAGCTTGATAAAAAATTGATTGAACATGATAAGGAAATGGAAGGATTGAAGTTTCATATCAATAATTTGGAAAAGAAGCTGATAGAGAAATCCATTGAATTCAGAGAAGTGGAGTTAAGTGATAACTGCAATCTGCTTGATATTGCAATTAAAATTGCAATGCAATATGCTCAAGAAATTGAGCTTGATAAAAAATTGATTGAACATGATAAGGAAATGGGAGGATTGAAGTTTCATATCAGTAATTTGGAAAAGAAGCTGATAGAGAAATCCAATGAATTCCGAGGTGGAGTTAAGTGATAACTGCAATCTGCTTGATATTGCAATTAAAATTGCAATGCAATATGCTCAAGAAATTGAGCTTGATAAAAAATTGATTGAACATGATAAGGAATGGAAGGATTCAAGTTTCATATCAGTAATTTGGAAAAGAAGCTGATAGAGAAATCCAATGAATTCCGAGGTAGAGTTAAGTGATAACTGCAATCTGCTTGATATTGCAATTAAAATTGCAATGCAACATGCTCAAGAAATTGAGCTTGATAAAAAATTGATTGAACATGATAAGGAATGGAAGGATTCAAGTTTCATATCAATAATTTGGAAAAGAAGCTGATAGAGAAATCCATTGAATTCAGAGAAGTGGAGTTAAGTGATAACTGCAATCTGCTTGATATTGCAATTAAAATTGCAATGCAATATGCTCAAGAAATTGAGCTTGATAAAAATTTGATTGAACATGATAAGGAAATGGAAGGATTGAAGTTTCATATCAATAATTTGGAAAAGAAGCTGATAGAGAAATCCATTGAATTCAGAGAAGTGGAGTTAAGTGATAACTGCAATCTGCTTGATATTGCAATTAAAATTGCAATGCAATATGCTCAAGAAATTGAGCTTGATAAAAAATTGATTGAACATGATAAGGAAATGGAAGGATTGAAGTTTCATATCAATAATTTGGAAAAGAAGCTGATAGAGAAATCCATTGAATTCAGAGGTGGAGTTAAGTGATAACTGCAATCTGCTTGATATTGCAATTAAAATTGCAATGCAATATGCTCAAGAAATTGAGCTTGATAAAAAATTGATTGAACATGATAAGGAAATGGGAGGATTGAAGTTTCATATCAGTAATTTGGAAAAGAAGCTGATAGAGAAATCCAATGAATTCCGAGGTGGAGTTAAGTGATAACTGCAATCTGCTTGATATTGCAATTAAAATTGCAATGCAATATGCTCAAGAAATTGAGCTTGATAAAAAATTGATTGAACATGATAAGGAATGGAAGGATTCAAGTTTCATATCAGTAATTTGGAAAAGAAGCTGATAGAGAAATCCAATGAATTCCGAGGTAGAGTTAAGTGATAACTGCAATCTGCTTGATATTGCAATTAAAATTGCAATGCAATATGCTCAAGAAATTGAGCTTGATAAAAAATTGATTGAACATGATAAGGAAATGGGAGGATTGAAGTTTCATATCAATAATTTGGAAAAGAAGCTGATAGAGAAATCCATTGAATTCAGAGAAGTGGAGTTAAGTGATAACTGCAATCTGCTTGATATTGCAATTAAAATTGCAATGCAATATGCTCAAGAAATTGAGCTTGATAAAAAATTGATTGAACATGATAAGGAAATGGGAGGATTGAAGTTTCATATCAATAATTTGGAAAAGAAGCTGATAGAGAAATCCATTGAATTCAGAGAAGTGGAGTTAAGTGATAACTGCAATCTGCTTGATATTGCAATTAAAATTGCAATGCAATATGCTCAAGAAATTGAGCTTGATAAAAAATTGATTGAACATGATAAGGAAATGGAAGGATTGAAGTTTCATATCAATAATTTGGAAAAGAAGCTGATAGAGAAATCCATTGAATTCAGAGAAGTGGAGTTAAGTGATAACTGCAATCTGCTTGATATTGCAATCAAAATTGCAATGCAATATGCTCAAGAAATTGAGCTTGATAAAAAATTGATTGAACATGATAAGGAAATGGAAGGATTGAAGTTTCATATCAATAATTTGGAAAAGAAGCTGATAGAGAAATCCATTGAATTCAGAGGTGGAGTTAAGTTATAACTGCAATCTGCTTGATATTGCAATTAAAATTGCAATGCAATATGCTCAAGAAATTGAGCTTGATAAAAAATTGATTGAACATGATAAGGAAATTGGAGGATTGAAGTTTCATATCAGTAATTTGGAAAAGAAGCTGATAGAGAAATCCAATGAATTCCGAGGTGGAGTTAAGTGATAACTGCAATCTGCTTGATATTGCAATATGCTCAAGAAATTGAGCTTGATAAAAAATTGATTGAACATGATAAGGAATGGAAGGATTGAAGTTTCATATCAGTAATTTGGAAAAGAAGCTGATAGAGAAATCCAATGAATTCCGAGGTGGAGTTAAGTGATAACTGCAATCTGCTTGATATTGCAATTAAAATTGCAATGCAATATGCTCAAGAAATTGAGCTTGATAAAAAATTGATTGAACATGATAAGGAAATGGGAGGATTGAAGTTTCATATCAATAATTTGGAAAAGAAGCTGATAGAGAAATCCATTGAATTCAGAGAAGTGGAGTTAAGTGATAACTGCAATCTGCTTGATATTGCAATTAAAATTGCAATGCAATATGCTCAAGAAATTGAGCTTGATAAAAAATTGATTGAACATGATAAGGAAATGGGAGGATTGAAGTTTCATATCAATAATTTGGAAAAGAAGCTGATAGAGAAATCCATTGAATTCAGAGAAGTGGAGTTAAGTGATAACTGCAATCTGCTTGATATTACAATTAAAATTGCAATGCAATATGCTCAAGAAATTGAGCTTGATAAAAAATTGATTGAACATGATAAGGAAATGGAAGGATTGAAGTTTCATATCAACAATTTGGAAAAGAAGCTGATAGAGAAATCCATTGAATTCAGAGAAGTGGAGTTAAGTGATAACTGCATTCTGCTTGATATTTGCAATTAAAATTGCAATGCAATATGCTCAAGAAATTGAGCTTGATAAAAAATTGATTGAACATGATAAGGAAATGGAAGGATTGAAGTTTCATATCAATAATTTGGAAAAGAAGCTGATAGAGAAATCCATTGAATTCAGAGAAGTGGAGTTAAGTGATAACTGCAATCTGCTTGATATTGCCATTAAAATTGCAATGCAATATGCTCAAGAAATTGAGCTTGATAAAAAATTGATTGAACATAATAAGGAAATGGAAGGATTGAAGTTTCATATCAATAATTTGGAAAAGAAGCTGATAGAGAAATACATTGAATTCAGAGGTGGAGTTAAGTGATAACTGCAATCTGCTTGATATTGCAATTAAAATTGCAATGCATTATGCTCAAGGAATTGAGCTTGATCAAAAATTGATTGAACATGATAAGGAAATGGAAGGATTGAAGTTTCATATCAATAATTTGGAAAAGAAGCTGATAGAGAAATCCATTGAATTCAGAGGTGGAGTTAAGTGATAACTGCAATCTGCTTGATATTGCAATTAAAATTGCAATGCAATATGCTCAAGAAATTGAGCTTGATAAAAAATTGATTGAACATGATAAGGAAATGGAAGGATTGAAGTTTCATATCAGTAATTTGGAAAAGAAGCTGATAGAGAAATCCAATGAATTCCGAGGTGGAGTTAAGTGATAACTGCAATCTGCTTGATATTGCGTTTAAAATTGCAATGCAATATGCTCAAGAAATTGAGCTTGATAAAAAATTGATTGAACATGATAAGGAATGGAAGGATTCAAGTTTCATATCAGTAATTTGGAAAAGAAGCTGATAGAGAAATCCAATGAATTCCGAGGTAGAGTTAAGTGATAACTGCAATCTGCTTGATATTGCAATTAAAATTGCAATGCAATATGCTCAAGAAATTGAGCTTGATAAAAAATTGATTGAACATGATAAGGAAATGGGAGGATAGAAGTTTCATATCAATAATTTGGAAAAGAAGCTGATAGAGAAATCCATTGAATTCAGAGAAGTGGAGTTAAGTGATAACTGCAATCTGCTTGATATTGCAATTAAAATAGCAATGCAATATGCTCAAGAAATTGAGCTTGATAAAAAATTGATTGAACATGATAAGGAAATAGAAGGATTGAAGTTTCATATCAATAATTTGGAAAAGAAGCTGATAGAGAAATCCATTGAATTCAGAGAAGTGGAGTTAAGTGATAACTGCAATCGGCTTGATATTGCAATTAAAATTGCAATGCAATTTGCTCAAGAAATTGAGCTCGATAAAAAATTGATTGAACATGATAAGGAAATGGATGGATTGAAGTTTCATATTAATAATTTGGAAAAGAAGCTGATAGAGAAATCCATTGAATTCAGAGAAGTGGAGTTGAGTGATAACTGCAATCTGCTTGATATTGCAATTAAAATTGCAATGCAATATGCTCAAGAAATTGAGCTTGATAAAAAATTGATTGAACATGATAAGGAAATAGAAGGATGGAAGTTTCATATCAATAATTTGGAAAAGAAGCTGATAGAGAAATCCATTGAATTCAGAGAAGTGGAGTTAAGTGATAACTGCAATCGGCTTGATATTGCAATTAAAATTGCAATGCAATATGCTCAAGAAATTGAGCTCGATAAAAAATTGATTGAACATGATAAGGAAATGGAAGGATTGAAGTTTCATATCAATAATTTGGAAAAGAAGCTGATAGAGAAATCCATTGAATTCAGAGAAGTGGAGTTAAGTGATAACTGCAATCTGCTTGATATTGCAATTAAAATTGCAATGCAATATGCTCAAGAAATTGAGCTTGATAAAAAATTGATTGAACATGATAAGGAAATAGAAGGATTGAAGTTTCATATCAATAATTTGGAAAAGAAGCTGATAGAGAAATCCATTGAATTCAGAGAAGTGGAGTTAAGTGATAACTGCAATCTGCTTGATATTGCAATTAAAATTGCAATGCAATATGCTCAAGAAATTGAGCTTGATAAAAAATTGATTGAACATGATAAGGAAATGAAGGATTGAAGTTTCATATCAATAATTTGGAAAAGAAGCTGATAGAGAAATCCCTTGAATTCAGAGAAGTGGAGTTGAGTGATAACTGCAATCTGCTTGATATTGCAATCAAAAGTGCCGAAAATTTAGGTGTTCCCTAACATGCAGATAAAGTTGATAATATTCTCTTTTTTGCCAATAAAAGGGATGGAAAAAATACGTGACTCTTTGTATGAGAAAAGAAATAAAATTATAACCAACTCTGAAATTACTGGTTCTAGAGCTGGTAGAATTTATTTGAAGGAAAGACTAACCAAATTTGCGCGAGAATATTTGGAAGGGCAAGAATGAAGGCTAAAGCATTCAACTATAAATACGCGTGGACCAGTTATGGTCGAATCTACGTCAAAAAAGACGACTCTTCCCCACCATTGAGGATCTCGGGATTGGCGGATCTCGATCAAATCGGCCTTGTGACAGTTGCCGTCAGAATCCAAGTGGATGCGCTTCCGCCGCTGTCGCGCAGAGCTTCAGCCTCGTGTTCTTGAAAGGCTGCGTTTGGCGATTGATGGGGATCCGAGATCCGGAAAACCAATCTACTCCGAACATAGCTCGTTAATGCTATTAGTACGAGTGGTATCTCTTATGGGATACTGTCACCCCCTCTTCTCTCTATGAGTGCGGACTTAGGCCCCCATTGCACCTTAGGGGCGCCTAAGTACGTGATATGGTAGCAGAGCGTGGTTAGGATTATGTACGGCTAACGCCTATCAATCCGATCCACTATTTTTGGGGCGTTAATGTTTTAGAAGAAACATGGCTCGGGTATTCCAGAAGGAAATCCCATTATACACCCTTTGGTATATAAATAATTTCATTGGTCACTAGCCGCTCCGGCTCGCTTCGCTCGCCTCCACGTCCAGCCGGGGGGCAAGCCCCCCGGACCCCCCATTAAATTGCTCGCTTCGCTCGCAAAGTGTGGTATGTAGGGAATGTTGCTCGCTTCGCTTGCAAAGTGTGGCATGTAAGTGTGGCAAAGTGTGGCATGTGGGAAATGTTGCTCGCTTCGCTCGCAAAGTATGGCATGTAGGGGATGTTCCTGGCATCGCTCGCAAACGGTAGATCTCTAAGGGTAGGTTTAACTTCTGTAGGGGATGCTGCTCGCTTCGCTCGCTCGAGGAAGTTATACTGCCCACCCAACTTGGCAGACGTTTTTTTCTGTTGGAAATTCTTACAAACAAAATACGAGTAAATCATATAAAACTACGTGGAACCACAAAAAAGTTTATTTGGGGATGTTATTGAATGGTGCTGCATATTCCGACATGTGAATAGTTAAAAACTACCTACGAATTTGCACCGCTTGGGATTTGGAACCCCAAAGGGTGTTAGGGCATCATTAGCGACCGTTATGAATAGCTCGCAAGAGGCCAAGAGCGAACTTCGAGTCCCTTCCCTCGCAAGGTATATATGTATATGAGTAGGGCACCTAGGTGTACCTGCTCGCCACATTGTCATCGAACCCCAAACACGTCTTCCCAGAGCCTTCTCGCGAACATGGCAAAATTAATTTCTGATGTTAAACGCTTCTCCTCGCTTCCGCTCGCGATTTGACCGACTTCACGTCACTTTTTTCGATATCCGATTTCGGATTCAGATTCGGCGGGATCAAAGCTGTATTTCGCTCGCGAAAACCGTTCCGAAAAACGTACCTTTACGGGGTATATTTTAATGGGAAAAAACGTAGTTTTTCGTCGGACTTTTCGAGAAAACGGGTCCGTACTCTCGCATTTTTTGACGCATTTCCAGATACTTTTTTCGCGATCCGATCGCGCCGTCGTCTTCCTCATTGAAAAACCTACGAAACCGGTATTTTTCCGGAATTTTCGACGGCCGTTTAGAGGGGTAGAGGAAGCGGGGAAGTCCAAAAAGCGCACATTAATTCTTGCTTCGACCCCCCTCCCGCCCTACGGCCCATGGTTCGGCTGGGATTAGAAAATGTGAAATTCGCTCGTTCCCCCTTTCGGAAAATCCCAAGAAGATCCCCCCACTCGTATACTCCCCCCACTCAGCCGTTTGGCCGTGCATAGACACGACAGACAAACAGACGGAGTTTCATTCTTATAAATAGTATAGATTGACTTATAATTTCTCAATTTTTTCCCCTCTTATCATTTCAATTTCCATACCTATGGTATACCAGGCCTTTGCCTTTATTATTCATATATTTTTTATTTATACAAGGGCATTTTTCCCAATTATTAATCCAAGAGCATCGTTCCCAATTATTATTTCCAGGGCTTAATTCTCAATTTAAGTCCTCAACGTGGTCACATATTTTTAAATCTATTTTATTTTCCTAAAGGTATAAGTCTCCATAGTTGAGCCACCGTTTATTCCCGATTGTTCCAATCTTCGATTGGGGGGTAATTACCTAATGAATACTTCATATGAAGATTCATTGACACTCCATCCTGCTTTAATTTCTCTTTTCTCATCCTCAATCGCCAATGCAGCTATTTATTAGTGAGCATCAGTACTCAACCAGTAAAGTATTCCACCTGGTTTACATACTTGCTCTTCAATCAAGTATGTCTTTAAGGGGGGGGGGGGGGGGGGTGTGACAGTTGCCGTCAGAATCCAAGTGGATGCGCTTCCGCCGCTCTCGCGCAGAGCTTCAGCCTCGTGTTCTTGAAAGGCTGCGTTTGGCGATTGATGGGGATCCGAGATCCGGAAAACCAATCTACTCCGAACATAGCTCGTTAATGCTATTAGTACGAGTGGTATCTCTTATGGGATACTGTCACCCCCTCCTCTCTCTATGAGTGCGAACCTAGGCCCCCATTGCACCTTATGGGCGCCTAAGTACGTGATATGGTAGCAGAGCGTGGTTAGGATTATGTACGGCTAACGCCTAGCAATCCGATCCGCTATTTTTGGGGCGTTAATGTTTCAGAAGAAACATGGCCAGGGTTTCCAGAAGGAAATCAAATTATCACCCTTTTTTGGTATATAACTACTCGTAATTTCATTGGTCATTGACTTATAATTTTTCAATTTTTTCCCCTCTTATAATTTCAATTTCCCTGCATTGCACCTTAGGGGCGCCTAAGTACGTAATATGGTAGCAGAGCGTGGTTAGGATTATGTACGGCTAACCTATATAAATAATTTCATTGGTCATTGACTTATAATTTCTCAATTTTTTCCCCTCTTATCATTTCAATTTCCATACCTATGGTATACCAGGCCTTTGCCTTTATTATTCATATATTTTTTATTTATACAAGGGCATTTTTCCCAATTATTAATCCAAGAGCATCGTTCCCAATTATTATTTCCAGGGCTTAATTCTCAATTTGAGTCCCCAACGCGAGCACATATTTTTATATCTATTTTATTTTCCTAAAGGTATAAGTCTCCATAGTTGAGCAACCATTTATTCCCGATTGTTCCAATCTTTGATTGATGATTATTTACCTAATAAATACCTCATATGAAGATCCATTGAAAATCCATCCTGCTTTAATTTCTCTTTTCTCATCATCAATCCCCAATGCAGCTATTTATCATTTAGCATCAGTTCTCAACCAGTAAACTATTCCACCTAGTTTACATACTTGCTCTTCAATCAAGTATGTCTTTAAGGGGGGGGAGTGTGACAGTTCCCGTCAGAATCCAAGAGGATGCGCTTCCGTCGCTCGCTCGCAGAACTTCATCCTTGTGTTCTTGAAAGGCTGCATTTGGGGATAGATGGGGATCCGAGATCCGGAAAACCAATCTACTCCAAACATAGCACTTTAATGCAATTAGTACGAGTGGTATCTCTTATGGGATACTGTCACACCCTCTTCTCTCTATGAGTGCGGACTTAGGCCCCCATTGCACCTTAGGGGCGCCTAAGTACGTGATATGGTAGCAGAGCGTGGTTAGGATTATGTACGGCTAACGCCTATCAATCCGATCCACTATTTTTGGGGAGTTAATGTTTCAGAAGAAACATGGCCAGGGTATTCCAGAAGGAATTCCCATTATACACCCTTTGGTATATAAATAATTTCATTGGTTATTGACTTATAATTTCTCAAATTTTTCCCTTCTTATATTTCAATTTTCATACCTATGGTATACCATTGGTATACCAGGCCTTTGCCTTTATAATTCATATATTTTTTTATTTATACAAGGGCATTGTTCCCAATTATTAATTCAAGGGCATTGTTCCCAATTATTATTTCCAGGGCTTGGTTCCCAATTTATTTTCATACCTCTTTTATTTTCCTATAGGTATAAGTCTCCATAGTTGAGCCGCAGTTTATTCCCGATTGTTCAAATCTTTGATTGGGGGTTAATTACCTAATGAAAAGGTGGGAGTCTTTAAGGGGGGGGGATGTGATAGTTCCCGTCAGAATCCTAGATGATACGCTTCCGTCTCTCTCGGGCGGAGCTCCATCCTCGTGTTCTTGAAAGGCTGCGTTTGGCGATAGATGGAGATCCGAGAACCGGAAAACCAATCCACTTCGAACATAGCACATTAATGCTATTAATACGAGTGGTATCTCTCTTTCGGGATACTGTAACTCTCCTCTACCACTTTGTCGAGGATTTAGGACCCCATTGTACCTCTGGGAGGCTACCTACATCCTTGATATGGTAGCAGAGCGTGGTTAGGATTATGGACGGCTAACGCCTGGTAATCCAATCCACTATTTTTGGGGCGTTAATGTTTCAGAAGAAACATGGCCCGGGGTTCCAGAAGGAATTCCCATTATCATCATGATAGGACACTCCATAATTGATCTGAACTTGGATAATGGCTATGAAGAATCGGACTGTATATTAATTGACTCCAGACAGGACCTTTCAAAATTCTTTAATACGGATATGGGTAAGGATATGTATAATGTGGGAATAGTTCATTTAAATATTAGGTCTTTAAGAAAAAATTGGGACCAATTTGTATTACAATTTTCGTTTATTTTTCCAAAAGTAGATATATTAATTTTGCAAGAAATTGACGTTTCTCAAGAGATTGGTTTAATTTTAGATAGCTATGAAATTGAAGGTTTCCAAAAAATATTCAGTTTGAGAGAAACCCAAAGGGGTGGTGGTATATTGATGTTTGTGAAGAACAGTTGGAAGTGCCAGGTGAAGTCACTGTACTTGACGTATGCTGAAATGATTCACGTGTGTTTAAGTTTAGGGAGGTACTCTATGGAACTTTTGGCTATCTATAGACCCCCGTCTAGTAAAAAATACCACAATAGGTATGCGCTGAAAACTTTATTTATAAATGAAATCGAGGAATATATAATGAAGTCAGTGGGCAAGAATTCAGAGATTATGATTGTAGGTGATATTAACATTGACCTATGTGACGAATCTGATTTAAATGTTGATCGTTATAGAGATATGTTGGGTGCATTAGCGATTAAGGAATTTATCAATAAAACCACTAGAGAAGAATTTATTCAAGACCAATTGACTCAATCCTGTATTGACCATATAAATGGCAGACTAAATAGTGATTGTATTAGTGCTGGTGTTGTTCGCTGTAAAATATCGGATCATTATGCTTGTGTGGCTAAATTTCAGATTGATGCGTCTGTAGGTCCTCTTGTACAAAGTTCAAACATAGAAATTCCAAAGTCTTATTGTTATGTAGATACTAGGTTAAAAAATTCCCTTATACTACAAATTAATTTGAATGAAATACGAGATATGGCAGACATTCAGTTGCAGTATGATGAATTGTGTTCAAGGTTGGACGAGGTAAGACAGGCTAGTGTTGTAAAAGTTCCTACAAAACGTAAGTATATTCCGAAGAAACCATGGATGTCCGAGGAAATCCTTGTAAAAATGGAACTAAGAGACAGGTTGTTTGGTTTTTTGAAGATTCACAAGAATAGTTTTAGTTTAAAGGAAAGTCACAGAGCAATATTAGGAATGAGGTCACTGGTATGATTATAAAAGCTAGGCAAACTTATTAGAAGGGAAAACTGCAGAAGAATAGTGATATAAAATCGGTATGGAGTTATATGAATGAGATCTAGGTAGGAAGAAACAGGATAATATAGATAATTTTATAATGAAAAAGTCCAGTCATGCAGCATGACCCCATGAGCGAATTTTTGAAGAAATCTTCGACATTTCAGTCGCTATTGATCGTGTAGAGAAATTTTACAACTAGCGAACGGCATTATTTTGATTTTGGACTGATTTTTCAACATTGAAATTTTTGAAAACTTGATACATATTCTTATAGGAAATTTTACGCTGATTCCGAATATACCACATATTAGTATGCTGAAAAAATTATTTCGCACAACAAATCGCAAAAAACAGGCTATTTTGACATTTTTGACTACATTTTTGAAAATTTCAACCCGAAGATGTAATCCGATCATGCTGGCCAACGAACTTGAACTTTCGTTTTGTGTCCTTAACATTTTAAAATTTGTTTGAAGTTTCTAGCACAATTCTACGGACAGTTATCGTCTGGAATGACACATACATACATACATATATACATACATATATACATACATATATACATACATATATACATACATAAAAAAATGCGTTAAACTTCAGAATATGATTCAGAATAGCCTGAAACGGATTTCTGCATAAAATTTTTTCAAAAATTCACATTCTACAAATTTTGAGGCGAGAGCAATAGCTTAATTTTCTTCAAAAATTCGCTAAAAGGAAGAGTGCGGGGTTCGATAGAATTACTTTGGATGAAATTAAGGTGGTAGTTATAACAAGTTGGATAAGTTTCGTCCAACATCAAAATTAAGCGTCTTGGATAAGATTGCTGAGAAGCACCTATACATCCGAAAAAATGTATTCTTTTCTCGAACATTGTGAATTATTAAGTAATTCTCAATATGGATTTCGGAAAGGAAGGGGCACTCAAGATTTATTGGTGGATTTGTGTGATATGGTTAATGGATCCTTGAACGATGGAAAATACGTTATTGTGATAGCAATTGACTTTACTTCCGCTTTTGACATTGTAGACCACTCTTTGTTACTCACGGTGTTAAAAAGTTTTGGAATAGGTGGAAATCTGTTGACTTGGTTTGAAGGTTTTCTCTCAGATAGACATTGTGAGGTCAATATCGGTTCATGTAAGAGTGATAGGATAGACTTGGATACTGGAGTCCCGCAAGGGAGCATTTCAGGTCCATTACTATTTATTATGTATGTGAATACAATGTTTAATGTGATTAAATATAGCACTCCTTTCATGTATGCTGACGATTTGATCCTTGTAATTTTTGGGAATAGAGACAATATCAATGAGACAGTGATAAAGTTGCCAGATGATTTTACAAATGTCTTGAATTGGTCTCATGATTACAAATTGACAGTTAATCAGAGAAAAACTAAACTTTTGTGTATACATTCTCCCTCACTACCGGATGTCCGACTTCAAATTCGTTATCATTCAATTGAAAGCCTGCATGGATTGAAACCGTGTAGTTACAATCATTGTATAGCCATTGAGTTAGTAGATAAATTTAGATATCTTGGAGTGATTATGGACTATAAATTCAGCTGGAAGGAATACATAACTGGATTGTGCAAATAATTTCGATGTTTTGCAGCTCAGGTTTATCTGATTAGGCTAAACATGTCAACGGATGTGGCAAAAATAGTTTACTTTGTTTGAGTCACATATTCGGTATGGAATTATCTGTTGAACAGGATTGAAGGTATCCAGGCCAAGATTTTGAAATGCCGTTAGATATGGTAATATATCTAGAAAGGAAAGATTTGAAATTTTAAATTGTCTCACAGTAAAAAAGCCACAGTTCCTTTGAGCCTGACGGCTAAAATTAAAAAACATGAATATGCTTTAGCCGTACACGACTCACTCCTCGTCGATTCTCTGAACCCGACCCCCCATCGGCCTCTGAACTCTGTTTATCATTCTGCCATCAATCCTAAAACATGGAATCATGTTTTAGCTCCTCGCTCTCACTTTATTATAGAAATGATCACGACCATTGAGCTCTTGTGAGATGATGATCTCCTAATAGAAACTCGCGAGTAAACATTCACTTTATTATAGAAATGATCACGACGATTGAGCTCTTGTGAGATGATGATCTCCTAATAGAAACTCGCGAGTAAACATTCACTTTATTATAGAAAGAGGCTAAAGAGGCTACATACGAAATTACAGCTTCCTATAGTGTAAAGTATAGAAATTACCTATTAAAATAATTTAACCACCGCTTCACAAATCTAACCGTTCTCGCAATATTCGGATCACCTGCTATGAATCACATAATCGAAACATCAGCTCAATGAAATCATCAGAAATTAACAAGCGGTTGCAATCATGTTCACAATATCAATAATTGAGAATGATCACCTGTGTGTAAACAATTATTCATATAACCATGCTCATAACTCAGCTTGTTGGCCACACACTTCGCAGTAGTTAATATAGTATGGTTGGATAAATCGAGAGCTTTCGAACGAATGGTCAACGAACTTTGTGGGATGAAAAACGACGAAGTATCATATCCCTAGCAACGACTCGGTTGTAAGCGGAAATCATCACAATTATTGGCGCTACTTTCGTTGCACTCTCGTGGGACATTTTTCGGTAGTTAGGTCACGGCTAAAGCATATTCATGCTAAAAGTTATTTGATTATGTAACTATAGTGGATCACTTCTTTTCCGATAAGTACAAATACGTCAAGTACAATAACTATCCAGTTAGGCGAAATCTGTACCAGGTAGTGAGAACTAATAATAAGTATGGTGACAGATGTCTTAGTCCCAAAATTGTTGAACGATCTGACTGACGCCTTCAAAGATGGTACAATTAAAACCTTCGAGGTACTTAAACAGAATCTGCGAGTCCACCTGTTAAAGAAAGAATGACTGGATGTTAAATGTTAAATGTAATAATGTCCCCGAACCATTTGATTTCTAACGAGTCGTGGTTTGCATGAGTAATTTGATTCATCAGCAGACTGCATTGTTTCTCTCTCTCTCTCTCTCTCTCTCTCTCTCTCTCTCTCTCTCTCTCTCTCTCTCTCTCTCTCTCTCTCTCTCTCTCTCTCTCTCTCTCTCTCTCTCTCTCTCTCTCTCTCTCTCTCTCTCTCTCTCTCTCTCTCTCTCTCTCTCTCTCTCTCTCTCTCTCTCTCTCTCTCTCTCTCTCTCTCTCTCTCTCTCTCTCTCTCTCTCTCTTTCTCTTTTCTTTCTATTGGCGGTTAGTTTTGATTTTATTTTTAATTTAATTTAATTAGTTGTTATTAGATATAGTAAAAGAAGTGTTGTAAGATTTTGCTTTTTAAGATATCTCGGTTGATGAGACATTCAGAAAAATTGTATTTTTGTGTGTGGTCGCTGCAAACAAGCTTTGAGCTTAAGCAGCATACAGTAAACTTGTAAAGAGATTACAAAAATAAAAAAGATCGGACCAATAGGTGATAAGAAATGGACGTTACAATAAATGAACGTTTGCGCAACAAGCTATTACGCACAGTCCCTGAAAATTTCATCAAAATCGTTTCATTAGACTCGGAGTTTTGCCAGTGTCAATCGATATTAGTTACGCGCATAAGCAATGGTTCTTACTCTACTAATCGCTATCTTATTTATGGGGCATTTTTCTAGAACATATACCCAATTACCTACCGAATTTCAATGGAATCGGACCAACAGATGATGAAAAATAGACGTCATGAGAAATTCAAGTTTGCGCATGCGCGCAGGCTACTGTTAATTCGACGGTATTGAAAATTATAGGGGACCGTCTAGGAGTTAACCCGCATAATCTCTGAAAATTTCATCGGAATCGGAAACTTGGTATAGTTTTGGGCGTGACAAGGATTTACAACAGACAGAGAGACATCAGACAGACAGACAGACACGGAACCAAAATTGATCAAGAAGCTCTGAAACGCGAAAATCAAGTGGAAATTTTAATTTTGGAAGACAAAAAATTTTTCGATTTCAATACATAGCTTCTCTACCTTCGATGATGTCGAAGCAAAATATTTGAGGCGAACTTTACTGTTTTGCAGACTTTTGTCCCGTTTTGGTCGTTAGGAACCAGTGTGCGACGCCCTTGTACTCCATCATAGTGAAAATAGCCCCCCAATGTCATTCTAACTTGAATTATTCCTAAACTGGAACTCACTCGCACTCTTCATCTCCTGCAGTAAGCTGACTGGTGGTTTCAATAGATTTTCTCAAATCCAGCTCTTGGACGTGAGTGCTCGCTGGGAGCCCCGATCGACGAAAGATCCGACGACATCCGAAGGTGCTGAGCAAGCTCTCTCGAAAACTACTTCCAAACACGAAGTACGTCAAGACGTTTGAGGATGAGTTGAACGTTTCGAAGAGAGCGCACAGGACATCTAAACTGGTCAGACTAAAACCCAACTTTCTATCTTCGATTTCAAGAGCGAAGACTGCTGCGTAAAACGCACTGACTGACGAACAGACCAAGAACTCAGTGACGACGTACACCAGCATCCTCGACGTCCGATTTTCCTTTCTCTGGATGACCGTCAGTGTCGCTCTCCGCTTCTCCATTCTCCTAATCTGCAACATATTTTACGAGATTATGGATATGGATAGAACACAAGCTGTACCTTACTCACAAGATAAATCTAATATACAGGGTGTCCCATCTAAACGGGCCCATCGGGAAATTACAGCCTTACGGTGCGAGCTATCGAAAAATTGAACTGGACCTTTTTTATGGTATTTCAACTCATTGCTTTTTTCGATTCTAAGTTGAATTTGGAACAGAAAAGTCCTCCATGAAATTTTCTTTTTGTTGCTTCGTTTCTGAGTTATTCCACTTTTTGCGAAATACAGAAAATCGCCGATTCCTTTTAGACATTACCGCCACTTTCTTACTATTTTTATCTTCAATTTTTGAGATGTTCACCACACATCTTAACAGTTTGAGGGTTTTTTGTTTTTTTCAAACGACGATTTGGAAAACTTTTTTTTTTAAATCGTAAGCGGTTCAAGTGTAATGTCATCCCCCTGATGGTGATTGTTGATTATGGACACTGGGGTCTGATGATAGATAGTTTAATGCTGATTTCAAAAGTGTGGTGAACATCTCAAAAATTGAAGATAAAAATAGTAAGAAAGTGTCGGTAATGTCTAAAAGGAATCGGCGATTTTCTGTATTTCGCAAAAAGTGGAATAACTCAGAAACGAAGCCACAAAAAGAAAATTTCAAGGAGGCATTTTCTGTTCCAAATTCAACCTAGAATCGAAAAAAGCAATAAAAAAGGGGGTCAAGAGGAAACCGTAAGTTTCAATCAATGATTTGAGACCCTAAAACATGGAAAAATAAAAATCGGACTTCCGCATCGTGAAGCTGAGTTGAAATACCATAAAAAAGGTCCAGTTCAATTTTTCGATAGCTCACACCGTAAGGCTGTAATTTCCCGATGGGCCCGTTTAGATGGGACACCCTGTATAGGTAATTAATATCTTCAGAGTTTCTTTCAACCTATAACTTACATTACTTTGATACCTAAACGAAAATAAAATAGTTCTAGTCATGCAGCATGATCGTATGAGTGAATTTTCATGAATTATTGTATAAGTACTACATTTTGTTAATTTGTTTTTGAGGACTTTGAGTGAACAGAAATCGTTAACTACCAATTTTATGGGAAAAAATTGTACTAAATGATATTCTGCAATTCAAATAAGATTTTGTATTTTTATCATTTTTTGCAGTAGCGAATTTCCGTAGAAAATGAAACTATTACAATGGCTCCAAAAATTTTAAAATCGAAAGTTTTGAAAATTATCTTAATCGAAATCCGTTTTGAGGCATTCTGAATCGAAGCCTAGAGTTGAATTAATGGATGAAAGAAAATTTCACAAATAATACAAAAAAAAGTCCAGTCATGCAGCATGACCCTATGAGCGAATTTTTGAAGAAATCTTCGACATTTCAGTCGCTATTGATCGTGTAGAGAAATTTTAGTTTATGATTTTGATAGACAAACATGGAATCAAATTCTATCTACAGCATGGTTCTAGCCTTAAACAGCATGGTTCTGGGATTGGTCATACAGGGATACTTCCATAAGAGTAGTTAATTCTGAATTTGGACAATGTTTCGTGCAAATATTACCGATTTTTACAACTAGCGAACGGCATTATTTCGATTTTTGACTGATTTTTCAACTTTGAAAATTTTGAAAACTTGATACATATTCTTATGGGAAATGTACTATACCACATGTCCGAAATTCGAATATACCACATGTTAGTATGCTGACAAAATTATTTCGCACAACAAATCGCAAAAAACAGGCTATATTGATATTTTTGAAAATTTCAACCTTCAGATGTAATCCGATCATGCTGGCCAACGAACTTGAACTTTCGTTTTGTGTCCTTAAGATTTTAAAATTTGTTTGAAGTTTCTAGCACAATTCTACGGACAGTTATCGTCTGGAATGACAGATACATATATACATACATAAAAAAATGCGTTAAACTTCAGAATATGATTCTGAATAGCCTTTTTTTTTTTTAAATTCACATTCTACAAATTTTGAGGCGAGAGCAATAGCTTAATTTTCTTCAAAAATTCGCTAACAAAGAGAAAATTCTGATATTTCGCTGATTAAGCTTGATCACAGAAAAAATACGAATGGGCATTGTTTGTATGACTATGCTTGTTAAGAGTCTTATTGTCTCGTTGCTTGTTGCCAGCATTCATGGATTAGGAAGATTATGATCTTCATCCTGATGCTTTCATTCAGTCGTTGATATTGAGGCCGGGTGGGCGGTTTGCACCCAAGATGGTCCTGTGAGCTCGTTCTGACTGTTGCAGAAGTCTATCATTACTTTTCGGCATAATTTTCAGCACCTTCACCCCAAAGCACTCATCAAAACTAGATTGGTGTGATCGTGCATGTTCTGCAACAGGAAGCTGCCGGGCTGGTTCACCGATGCTCTGTGGCTGTTTACCCTGAGATTCAGCGATGTAGTGGTCTTACCAACATAAAATCCTTCGTTTTCTGAGCATTTCCTACAGACTAATTGGTAAATACACATCTTTGACTGACATTCTGCCAAACCTATACATTTTTATTCTCAATTGGCATTTGGGGATGAAAAGTAGTGGTTATGTGGGCTTGACCCAGTAAAGTACTCGTGTGAGAAGTACGGGAAAGTACCGTTATTATCTCGAGTATTATCATATTTTACTGGATATGATGGAGATGAATCCTGTAACATGTTTGTCGCAGTTTCAAACTCCTTATGTTGGTCAAAAAGTGGTTCCTTTCTCGTTGAATATCTAGACTCAGGTTTTAACTGAGCATTGTCTTTATCATACGAGGTAGACTTTCTTGGGTACTGGAAAGTACCTTTATGTTCATGCGACGAGTGTATAATAGGAGTGAATAAAGCACTCGTGTCAGCCGTATGTCCTGCGGAAAGTCGCGTAGAGATTTCTGTTTTTGTCAGGAAATCTTCGTTATTTCTTTCTGCGAAAGATTGATTGAGAGAAACTCGATCAGGCCGTGTTTCCGGCTTCTGAACATAAATCAAGTCCTTTACGGAGTTGATTGAGAGGTCCTCCAGCCGCTCAGAACGGCTGGGGAGCGAGCGATCTTGCATCGGATCACGCGAGATTGGAATGCGTGAGCGGGGAGCCTCTCTTCTGTCTCGAGGTGCGGGCTATGGACAGCGCTAGGATCAGGCGCCCCGTCGAGGGGGTGGAAAGACGGAGATCGTTCCATTTAGGAAGCTCCTTGAAATATTTGTTTCTGTAAAAGAACTTGAATTACTCGAGGACTCGCTTGCCGTGTTGGCAGGGTCCGTCGAAATGCCTTTACAAAGGCACTCGTAAGGTGAGGGACTCGCTTGGCAGATATACTCGTCTATATATCGATGCCAGGGTCCTCCCACTAGTTCTAAGAAGAACTCCCTTGAGCATTTAATCAATCCGGATGAGGTATTGATTACCTGGCGTTCTCCAACGGGCGACCAACTGAGTGAATCAATTTGGTCCGGGCGAAAACGTCTTGGATATCTCTGCGGGCGTACAAGAAGATGTAAAATCTTTTGTACCGGGTGGTATCCTGCCTGAAGAAACGCTGGTAGTGAGTAGCACTGAAAAGGGCTAGACTCGACGCTACCAGGAAACTCGATGTGTAGAATAGATTGCCTCAGAGTGTGTAGAAACTTCGTCGGAGAGAGAAGTGACATCAGCTGTGGTAGGAATGTGAATGAATCAGATCATGTAGAAACTCCGTCGTCTAGGAGAGGAGAGTCGTCAGATCTGCGTGTAGTATGGGAATGAGCTCGACGGGCTCGTGCATCCTATATTTATATGCGGAGGCTGTATCTGATTGGCTGGACCGCTTGGCCACCTAACGGTTAGTTCCCGAGATGCGCGAACTTCCGCCCCCCTCTACAAAGAGCGCGTCTGGCTTGTTTTGCACTTGTCCCAAGGGGTGTAGAGTAAACGATAATACTTAGATCTATCGTTTTTATTTGGTTTTGATAATCCCTCTCGATCTGGGATTATCCTTTGTGAGGACGTTTCCTTCTCTGCTCCATTTTTAGGGAGCTCGAAACGATGAGAATCATTCTCTGTGATTCTCAGTCGTCTGCTTTTCCTTGGGATCTGTATTTCTCGTTTGTCCGTTAGGGAGCTCTCGTGTTGGAGCTTGGTATTCTGTCTTTTAGGCGGCCCAATGTCTTTATTTGTCGAAGATATTGGTGGTAAATTCACCACAAAAAGTACGCATCCTCAATCACTAGGTTACATAGCTTACACCTCGGCCGCCGACATGTTCGTAGACCTAGCTGCTGAGGCTCCTGTGGCTGATGTGAGTGTCGGTGTGACGATATGCTGGTAATATTTTGACCTTGTATATACGCCATACGAGGTGTTACACTAAATACAGCTTGTGTTTCAGAGTTAGATGTCAGCGTAGGCCTGGATTTCTCAGAGTATAGCATTAATCTTTTGGGTTCCGTAGATAAATGTAGTCACAAAAGGTAGGTATTCGGTCTGGTGGTGCTCTTGGGTTCTGCTGGTAATTGTTAATCGCTGGAATCTCAGGGTAAACAACCACAGAGCATCGTTCAACCAGCCTCGGCAGCTTCCTGTTGCAGAACATGAACGATCACACCAATCTAGTTTTGATGAGTGCTTTGGGGTGAAGGTGCAGCAAATTATGCCGAAAAGTAATGATAGACTTCTGCAACAGTCAGAACGAGCTCACAGGACCATCTTGGGAGCAAACCGCCCACCCGGCCTCAATATCAACGACTGAATGAAAGCATCAAGATGAAGATCATAATCTGATCCATGAATGCAGACAACAAGCAACGAGGCAACAAGACTCTTAACAAGCATCGTCATGCAAACAATGCCCATTCGTATTTTTTCTGTGATCAAGCTTAATCCGCAAAATATCAGAATTTTCTCTTTGTTTTTATATTTATGAAATTTTTCTTTCATCCATTAATTTACACGTAGTTCAATAGAACCAGATAGATATTATATATATATAAAATTAGAGGTTGAGTTGACCAAACTAGACTTGAGTAGTTTTCATTATGTTTTATTCAACATAATCCACAACTTTTCTACCCAGGGGCTGGGGTCCTAATCATGCGGTAATAGCAGTTGGTAGATAAAACATTAGCTAGGTAAATAGGAACATATAACACTTTAAACATACAAACTTCGAATTAGACTGAGCATTACATACAACTGACATGGCTAGAAAGCTACTCAAGTCTAGTTTGGTCAACCCATCCTCCAAATATATTCACTACATAGACATACCTAGCAAAAAAACAGCAAAAATTGAAATCCTTAAGTCCAAAATATATAAGTTTAACGATTTTTAGCCATTTTTAGTGATATTTAAGCATATTTTTCGAAATTTGACCAATTTAATGCGCTTAAAAACTCGTCCTTTCGTTTGGAATGCTTTATTTTTTGGTGCAAGAACGGACATTTTATAGGACTTTTATTGAAGAGAAATTGTTAACTACAAATTTTATGAAGAAAAATACTCGTTCTAAATAATTATCGGCAATTCTAAAAAAAAAAAAAGGATTTCAATTTTTTGCCGTTTTTTGGCAAATAATAATTAAATTTAAAACACTCACACACACGCATACGCACACGCACACTACATATATTTTAAAAGCGCTAAGCTGCAGGATTCGTTTCAGAATTTCAGAAAACGGATTTCAATTAAGAAAATTTTCGAAAAATTTTATTTTAAAATTTTTGGAGCCATTTCTACGAAAATTTGCTAATTCTACAGTACTTTTTTCGACGGCCTGATGATGATGATGATGTCTGCTTAGGATTTGTTGGAATTTCCGATTTGTTCAATTTTTGTGTTGTTTTTATTATTGAAATTTATTTAGTTACCTATGTTGAAGATTTTCAAATTCATCCATATAAAGTACCTACCTACTTCAGTATTCAGGAATGTTCCTGTTAAGAATATGTTAAGAAATGCATTTTTGTTAGATTGTGGTACTGAGTTTTTTCTGAACCTTATCCATGAGTTGAAAAATCAAACATATTCAGTAGGTGCAACAATACTGATGGTCCTTCAAGAAAAAGAAACATCTATATTACTTACTTAAATAACTAGTGCTGTTCAATTGGGTACCTCTCTGTCAATTTATCAACTTTTTCAAACAATTTCTTTACATCGAAAGCGCTTGCCCCTGTACTCGACTTGCTATGTAAATAATCATTTAACTCTTGCTACTAGCGGGAGTAACCCTTTAGACTTAATGCTAAGTGAAAATAAGATTACTACATGTTTTACCTCTAGATAGATGAGTGTGTGGGAGATAAATCAAGATGAGTTGTAGCAAAGTGCGGTAGAGATGGTATATAGTCTCAATCACAGAAGGTTGAAAATGTTGAGTTGAAATGCGGTAGAATTCGATATGACCGTCAGGGTCGACAGGTACAACTGTGTACCTAAAGAACTCAATGAGGTTGTAGAGAATAGAGGCAATGATGACCACTGCCAAACATTAGCAAGCCCTTCTAGGTGTGCAAAGTGTTCGAGTATCCAATGGACGACACACGGCAGTATAGCGTTCTATCGTGATTAAAAGTGTCAAGTATATTGAAGCAGTCTGGGCTGTGCGAGACGTATAACCAGACGTCGACAAAAGGACCAACGTATTTGTGCGTATAGGAAACTGCAGGCGTGTAGGGGTAGTTGAAGTATAACATAGAGTGGAATTCCAGAGTGTTTGATGTCATCAGTATGAGCATATCACATATTGCCAAGGCCGAGAGCAGGACTGAAGATGAAGACTTTAACTGCGGTTTGGTCCAAACTACAATGGAAACTGCGTTGCCAACTACCCCAGGTATGCACAGCAATTGCACTGTACATAATCAGGAGAGTGAAGGGCTTGAACCCGTATTTCTGAACAACCCCACGTTCTATATCATCTGCGAGTGACATGGTGACTGTTGCTAACGAACAATCATCTGCACCGTCTTTGTGGTAGAACTCTTCAGTGAACGATGTCTTGACTGCACTTAGTTGAGAATATTGATTGCTTTATCCGAGTTGGTAGATCCACACCGAAGAAACCTCAAATATTGTTTCAAACCTGAAACAATATTGAATTACTCACAAATTTATCAAAAGTGCGAGTAGATAAACATAAAATATAGATACACATTAAGAAGTTTTTGCGACACTGAGTCGTAGTCGAGTGGGAGGAACTACAAATAGAAATGGAGCATTGCGCATGCGCACAAAATGCTAACGGTTAGCGGTCCATTCGTTGTACGAATAGAAAAATCCTATTCGGAGCTCAAGGGAAGCCGAATACAGCTCCGAAGGGAACTAGAAAACTCATCAACAGGAAACTCATCAAAAAAATGGTAGAACCCCATTTTTGATCAGTTTCCCACGTGGGGTGAAAACTCGTCAAATCTTCTTGAACGAGCGACTCATCGACAAATGGAATCCAATAAATTTATCCGTTTAATTCAGTTATGAGTCAGTATAAATTTTAGCATGAATATGCTTTAGCCGTGACCTAACTACCGAAAAATGTCCCACGAGAGTGCAACGAAAGTAGCGCCAATAATTGTGATGATTTCTGCTTACAACCGAGTCGTTGCTAGGGATATGATACTTCGTCGTTTTTCATCCCACAAAATTCGTTGACCATTCGTTCGAAAGCTCTCGATTTATCCAACCATACTATATTAACTACTGCGAAGTGCGTGGCCAACAAGCTGAGTTATGAGCATGGTTATATGAATAATTGTTTACACACAGGTGATCATTCTCAATTATTGATATTGTGAACATGATTGCAACCGCTTGTTAATTTCTGCTGATTTCATTGAGCTGGTGTTTCGATTATGTGATTCATAGCAGGTGATCCGAATATTGCGAGAACGGTTAGATTTGTGAAGCGGTGGTTAAATTATTTTAATAGGTAATTTCTATACTTTACACTATAGGAAGCTGTAATTTCGTATGTAGCCTCTTTAGCCTCTTTCTATAATAAAGTGAATGTTTACTCGCGAGTTTCTATTAGGAGATCATCATCTCACAAGAGCTCAATCGTCGTGATCATTTCTATAATAAAGTGAATGTTTACTCGCGAGTTTCTATTAGGAGATCATCATCTCACAAGAGCTCAATGGTCGTGATCATTTCTATAATAAAGTGAGAGCGAGGAGCTAAAACATGATTCCATGTTTCAGGATTGATGGCAGAATGATAAACAGAGTTCAGAGGCCGATGGGGGGTCGGGTTCAGAGAATCGACGAGGAGTGAGTCGTGTACGGCTAAAGCATATTCATGTTTTTGAATTTTAGCCTGTCAGGCTCAAAGGAACTGTTTTTTTTTTCGACTAGAATCCAGCATTGTCGAGACACTCCTCAAAAACTACCTTGAAGGAAACTCATCGGAAAGGAGCTGACGGGAAACTCGTCAAAAATGGTGGTAGTAGTGGACGGATATTGGTCTACTATGGGTCTACTACCTGCCATTGTTCCTGGCCTAAAACCTAACGTTCCAAATAATGGCCGAGACGTACTTTACCCTTCTTTATGATGACGAAAGGCTCCAATTAACTAGTTTTTTTATGAAAACACCCAGTCAAACATATGATAGAAAATATCTACGTTTTATTTATTTTTCCAAATCTAATACTATATACATAAGGAACCAGGGAAATATTAACTAAAGTAGTTACACTTGGTATACTGAAACGCAAAAAGCAAGTTGAAATTTTTGTTTTGGAGGACAATTTATTTTGTCTTCAAATGAGATCACAATACTTCCGCAACCGCAATTGGTTGACTCATTAAAAAAGTTAGCTTTTATGTTGAGCTAGATCGGACATGGAAGATAAAATCCTACCTAATAATAATAAAATAAGCTGAATGAGCAGCTTTCAATACCTAACGATTTAGACAATATTCGTTGAAATGTTTTTAGTACAGTAGACCTACTGTACAGAACAAAGTGATACCTAACTTTCTCGTTACTTTTGAATTATGATATTTTTGGAACAACTTCGTCCGCGAATCGTTGACCCAAACGTATTTGTTATTTGTAAACTAGAGGTCGGGCTATTTCCCCTTAAATGATGCAAGCTGAGATTTACTTTACTAATGCTGTACAAAAGCTGATTACCTATTCTAAGAAAATCACCAATCAAAGTACCATTCACAGTTGAGTTTACCTGGGGTCTGAGGGCCTCCGAATCCGGTTACTTCCTTCACTTATAACGGTTTGGTCTGGCACACGGTGAAGCCTTCCGAAGGTTTGGTTTGATGACTTTCCTTCCGATGAGTTTCCCCTCAGGAGCGTTTGACCAGTTTCCACAGGGGACACGAAAGTCATCAAAAATAATTATCAACTACTTTTCATCTTCCAAATTTCTATCTAATTTCTATTTGAAATTCTTTTTGACGACTTTCCCTTCCATTCAGTTTTGACCAGTGTCCCACCCAAAGGGGAAACTCCTCAAAAAGCCTCAACCCCACGTTTTTGATGAGTTTCTGTTTGATGAGTTTGTAGGGACCCGCTCCGAATACGCATGTAACCTTCCATTACAATAACTTATAATCAATTTTTTTTTCTCCCCCTATTTCAAAGTGGCATGACATGGACATCGTCATATTCGTGATTTTCAAAAAAGGTGGTTGGTTTGTAGGATTCATCCTCATTTAAATTATGCTGATTCCTTATAATCGATTCTAAAACTTCACGATCTACCATCAGTCCGATTTCGCTCGAGGGTATTTGGGTAGGTACAAGTCTCAGGACGGCATCCTACTAATTTTGTTGAAATAGGTAACCATTACACAAGCAAACTTGAAATTGGTTGTTATAGACGATGCTCTGATACTGATAGATCGATTTTGATGAAGTGGGTAGGGATTGTGCCACTTAAAGGAGAGAAGATCAAGACAGTGACAGAAACTGCTGTCTTCGCCCTTTGTTGCGTATTAGGTGATATCCACATCTTCAAAAATGGTTCGTTATTTTGTTTCGATAACAAAACGTAATTGACCAAGGGAAAAAAGTGTAAAATATCGTACATATGTAGGTAATAGCTACAGGTAGGTACATAATTATAATATTGGTGCATCTTGATCGTTGATCATGTTGAAGTTCCCGACAGAGATTCTCCTAACCCAAGGCGAATTTCAATGTTGCCTCAATAACTACCCTTCCAAATTCCCTTCCTTCTTCTACCACATCTATTTCTAGTGAAAAAATTAAACTAGATAGGTCGATAAAGTTGTAGTTAATTTCATAGGTACTTCTTTCATTGTGAAAGAAAAATAATACATTACACGTCAGGACAAACAGTTCCAGGTTAGCACAGGCACTATCACTGAACCTGTTGCGATGAACTTTGTATGCCGTGTCTTTCTGACCTCTTTCCAACTAACTAACTTCTTGATTAGAACGAAATCTGACCGGACTGAAATCTGTGTTCCAGATAGGGAATTCATTTTCACACATGCGTACCGTACATCTTGCCACCAATCAAAGTTCTCAAGTGTTTGTAATGAGAGTTTCAAATATACCGATCGCGGTATTATCTACCAAAGAGTATTGGGATGTCCAAATGAAAATCACACTTAGGTATTACTTTTTTTAAAGAATATAAATACAAAGTTTTTAAGACTAAAATTCAAATGGCTGTTCATGGAAAAAATAGATATGCACTGGATATGTACAAGTGGTCACTATAATTACCTTTATGGTAATGATGAAAGGTATAAACATACACCAGGATTTGACGCCGACGACCAGGAAAATTTGGCAGCAGAATAGCGGAGCAGTAAACCAATAATTGATTGTGGAAACAGAGAAAAATCCTACTAGCTGTGTGACTCAAGAGTCTGGAGCTGAACTGAAGCCGAAACAAAAGAGATTCGATATAAAACTAGAAGGGAAGTTGAGGGGAGGAGAAGGGTCAGCGATTAGATCGAATTAAACGACGAAATTTCTTGATTATTTAGGGCGAAAGTGCTTGACGGGCCCAAAGGATGCCAGAAGATCCGACCGTCTTATCAACAATTCTAATACAAACTAAAGATACGTTGTAACAATGTTTATTTGGATAATGTGTACATAAGATACGAGGGCGGTCCCAAAAGCAACGAGAATTGGGCTGGGGGCGAAATGGGGATGGGCGTGGGTGGCATGCAGGTGGGTAAATGACGTTATTGTTGATGAAGTTGTTGTTTGTTACTGATGATGGCCTAACCGTCGATTTAACAGTGTAACTCTTTATTTTCCGTGAAAATAGACAACGCTTTTCCCTAACTCCCGTTTTGAAATGGGTTTCCACAACTTCGTCCCGAGTGATTTAGTTAGGTAAATGATTTTGAAGAGACATCTGACGGGTAAGGGCCGGCTTCACCAACATTTTTAATCAACTCATTAAACCGAAGATCTCAGCTGTTGAACAACGATTTTCGGTTTCACCAACTCTGTTGAGATAAATCGTAGATCAAATGCGCTAAATCAACGATCAAAACCCACCAGCCGAATTCGGGCATTCTACGCATCTTGAAACCTAAACCAAAAAATTTTCAGGGGGTGTTGAATTTTTTTTCTTGGTCTATTACAAAGGTTCATTATTGAAAATAATAAACCAAAAAACACACGAATATTACTAATGCACGTTAAATACTTGATAGGGAAGTATGTGAAGCTTCACACGAAATTGGAAAACGCGAATTCAACACAGTTTTTTATAAACACTCGAGAAACGTAACTACTGCCTTTTCCTTGTCTTCACAAGGATCTATAGGTTACCGTAGCGCCGGTAAATCACTAAACCTGCAGTACATACATGTATAGCGGGATTGCCTACCTATTTCAAGTTGAATGTTCAATATTACGATGTGACAGAACTGTCAACCTATTATGTTGCACTCGCACTAGGTATCGTAATATTTGTATCCAATACTTATACTTGAAACTCAATTTGTCACGGATGTTGAAAATTGTCTGTTTAAACATTTCTTCTTTATGAATTACACCTATCTATCGGTATTTCTCCCTGTCTAATGCCCCTGTCCTCTATCAACTTCATCACTCAGAAATGTATAGTTTTCACTGCGCATGCGCAAACGTAAAATCCATTGAGCTCAAGTTCCTTATGGCCTATTTGTTCAATCTCGCTTAAATTTGGAGTTTAGTAGGGAAATGTCGATTTGATTACCAAAAGAGAGTTTCAACACAATCGTATCATGAGTAACTGCTACACATGAACGAACCTCAAATCCTTGTAACAAGCATGCAGTTGCTGTCAGGTTACCAGTTTTAAGGTACCTGACAAAATTACCTTTACGTGACATTTAGTGCGTTACGCTCCTATTGGCATTTTATGTCTTTAGTTTGGCACCATTGAATCAAAAAGTGTTACGTTACAGAAAAGTGTTTTTTTTTTTTTACATTTTCATGTCTTTGCCCTGGCACATTGCACAAAAAACTGTCACGTAACGTAACGTAAATATTTTGACGATTTCCGCTTACAACCGAGTCGTTGCTAGGGAAACGGTACTTCGTCGTTTTTCATCCCAAAAAATTCGTTGACCATTCGTTCGAAAGCTCTCGATTTATCCAACCATATTATGTTTACTACTGCGAAGTGCGTGGCCAACAAGCTGAGTTATGAGCAAGGTTATTTGAATAATTGTGAACACTCAGGTGATCATTCTCAATAATTGATATTGTGAACATGATTGCCACCGCTTGTTAATTTCTGATGATTTCATTGAGCTGGTGTTTCGATGATTTGATTCATAGCAGGTGATCCAAATATTGCGAGAACGGTTTGATTTGTGAAGCGGTGGTTAAGTCATTTTAATAGGTAATTTCTATGCTTTACACTCTAGGAAGCTGTAATTTCTTATGTAGCCTCTTTAGGACATCTGAAATGGCCATACACACATTCGAAATATTGTACATGAGCTACTTGTCCAGTAAACCCGTGAAATGGTTATATTTCCTATAACTTTTATATTTTCCCAAACTTTAGATTTTTGATAGAGATTACTTCTGGTGATTTTAGGTACACGATATTTTTTACACTCTGTATCAAAAATATCATATTGTGATTTGCTCAATACACCAGCATTCTTGTGGATTAGAATCGAATATTGTGTTTCATTCATATTGTAAGAAGAGTCACTTAGTATTCTATAGTATAAACTTTTATCTACTATAAAAGGCCAATTCCGTAGTTAATACTTCATACTCCGTAACCTTGTTTCAAGCAATAAGTCGGCACAGACAAAAGAGCTCCCAAACTTTATATTTTGAATTGTATAAATATATATATATATATATATTTTTTTTTTTTTTTTTTTTGCATCACAATTATGTTTACATTCATGTGGTTAATACGAAGAGCATATAATAGGATAGAGAGGACAGGTCGTGAATGGGGAAGAAGCCACTTGAGACTCCGCCATGTTAGGGATTGAAACCAGGTAGCTAATGAAATAACGATAACGATGAAATGAGGTTTTATAACAGTGTTGGAGGTTATTCCCGGCGATATTATTGTATATGATTGTAGGTGATAGCCCGCCCCTTAGAGAAAACTGGCTTCATGAGCTCCCACAGTTTAGCAGACACATGTCCTCTCTATCCTATTATAAGCTCTTTGGGTTAATATATATATATGTAGTTACATTATATTTTTATGTTAGAATTTCTTAAAAAATTGTACAATTCTCTGTAAATTAATAAATTCTTTGATGCTAGGATAAAGTTGTAATTTAAAATAATTGAGGTTCTTTTTGACACTGCACTGAAAAAGTTTGCTCTATTCCCGTCTTGCGTCGCACATTCCATTATCAAGTGTTCAAGGGTTCCATTTGGATGCCCACGTGCACGGCATTGAGCTGACTCTTGTTCAAATTGAGGTGATCCGGTACAAATATTGTTCGCAATTTCCGTAGTCAACCCTTAATCTGCATATTGTTCTTCCGAGACTTTTATTAACTGGTTTTTTGAAGAACCATGGTTTTTTCGGTGGGAAGTGTCGAGAACCGGGCATTGTGTGATTGAATATATTGTTGTCTCCATTTCTCTCTATATTTTTTCTCAATTAATGGCTTCAGTTCCTCTGTCATGAGGTATTCAATATTCTTCCTGTTGCCGCTTCTAGTTTGGCTAATTGATCCACCCTTTCATTTGCAAACAAACCAAACGATCCTGCATAAGCTTTCACCCATACAAATATATATATATATATATATATATATATATATATATATATATATATATATATATATATATATATATATGCTTTGTTCTCCGCTTATTTTAAGGAGTCTTGGTAGTCGGCCAATTAAGTTGTTCTTCACTCTTCCTATGTTCATTGTTTTAAGAAGCTGTATGGTGCTGAGTCCGTGCAAATCAGAAAGATGCCACCATTTCCATACGAATCAACAATGGTTTCGATCGCTTTTTCAGAGGCTACCACTTCTGCATTGAAAAGTGTTATGTACTTTTGATTTTCTGATGATTATCACTTACAATCAAATCGTTGTACGGAACTGTATCTTATGCATTTATCACCGTACAAAAATCGTTCGCCATCCGAAGGAAAGCTCTCGATTTACCTACCCTATGTAACAGAGTTACCTCCTGTGAGGTCCATCGAGGTCCCTTCAGGGCACCAGAGATAGCGCTGTCGGCGTTCCGTTGATGAAACAACGGGCGCCTCGGCCGTACTCCATCATTTTAGCAGCTGGGTTTGGCGTTGGATGGGATTCCAGGTGACTGGAAAACCAATCTACTCCGAACATGGCTCATTAAAAGCTATTAGTAGGAGTGGTATCTCTCTGACGGGATGCTGTTACTCTCCTCTACCTTTTTCTGGGGGGGGGGGGGGGGACCTAAATTCCTTATATGGTAGCAGAGCGTGGTTTGGATTATGCACGGCTGACGCCTGGTAGTCCAATCCACTATTTTTTGGGGCGTTAATGTTTCAGAAGAAACATGGCCCGGGGTTCCAGAAGGAATTCCCATTATCACCCTTTGGTATATAAATAATTTCATTGGTCTTTGACTTATAATTTCTCTTTTATTCCCCATTTATCTTTTATATTTTTTCAATTTTATGCCACCTGAGTATTGCTATATGTCAATTACCAGGTTAGAGCAAGCATTTAAGTCCCCTTAGTTGGGCATATTACTTAAAGTCCCCAATGTTGGGCAAATTAATTTAATATATATATTTTATTTTCCTAAGGTATAAGTCTCCATAGTTGAGCCTCCGTTTTGTCCCGATTGTTCAATGAATACTTCTTATGAAGATTCATTGACAATCCTGTTTTAATTTCTATTTCCCCATCCACAATCGCCAATGCAGCTATTTATGAATGAATGAGCATCAGTTCTCAGCTATTAACTATTCCACCCATTTAACATCCTTGATCTTCAATCAAGGATGTCTTTTTAAGGGGAGGAGTGTAACAGAGTTAACTCCTGTGAGGTCCATTGAGGTCCCGTCAGGGCACCAGAGATAGCGCCGTCAGCGTTCCGTTGATGAAACAACGGGCGCCTCGGCCGTGCTCGATCATTTTAGCAGCTGGGTTTGGCGTTGGATGGGATTCCAGGTGACTGGAAAACCAATCTACTCCGAACATGGCTCATTAAAAGCTATCAGTAGGAGTGGTATCTCTCTGACGGGATGCTGTTACTCTCCTCTACCTTTTTATGAGGGTTTAGGCCCCCATTGCACCTCTGGGGGGGGGGGGGGGCACCTAAATTCCTTATACGTATTATGTTAACCACTGCGTACCTAGTGCGTGGCCAACAATCTGAGTTATGAGTGTGGTTGTCTGAATGATTGTTTACATACGGGTGATCCTTATCAGTTAATTTTGCAAACATGATTACAACCACTATTAGTCTGGGAAGTGAAGACATACTCGTAAAATGTCCCAATGTCTTGCAGACTTGTACGCAAGATTTTTGGCACTTAATATGATTTAGTTTCATTCAATTATGAATTCGGTCAAGTTTTGGAACATATTTTTGTATTGAGCGTGAAGCGTAGATATCTTCTTTCTAACTTTTCTGGAATATTCACCAAAAGTTAAAGTTGACGATTAAAACTCCGTAAGGGGCCTGTTACATTTATGTAAGTCTTTCCAATTTAGCCCATTACTGCGTAGTCGAAGCTCTTTAAATTTCGTTCAGAACGATTTACTGACATAACAAGCCCGCTGGCTCAACCAAATGTAAACGGCATGAAATAATACGGATCAGAGAGAACCGAAACCAAAATAATTATGGTAAATTATTTTCACAAAATTATGGTAAAAAATGAACCTAAATTCCATTAATATTTGCTGAAAAATCGATTAAAAACTGAAAAATTGCTAAATATCCAAAATCTGTTTTGAATCGTGGAAAATGATTTAGAATGAGTTTATTTGCCACAAAATTGGTGGTTAACAATTTCTTTGTTCGCGAATTGCTAAAAAATTAATTTACGAAAATTCGCTCATACGATCATGCTGCATGCCTGGAACTTTTGTGTATTCTTACTTCAAAATTTTGTATCTTTGTGATAATACGCCAATAAAGAACTTTGAACTTGAACTTAAAAAGTTCATGTCAGGCAGCATGATCGTATGAGCGAATTTTTGTAAATTATCGTATTCGTATCAATTTCGTATCGTGATTTCGTATCAAGTTAAATTGTTTTGAAATTTGAGATTTTTGAGTACAAGGAAATTTTAAACTGTTATTTGATGGCACGTATTCTAAATAATAATCTACTATTCAAATACAGGTTTTGAATTTTTAGCTTTTTTCCAGTTTTATTGATTTTTTAGCAAATTTTAATGAAATTGAAGTACATTTTTCAGTATAATTCTGTACATAAATTTTTGAATGTTCTACTTTATAGTGAACAAATTTATTTGAGCAATATTCTGCCAAAAAATATAAATTTAAAGATTTTTTGCCATTTTCAGTAATTTTTTAAGCGACTTTGTTGGAATTTGACCAATTTAATGTGCTCAAAAAGTGCTGGTCAACAAACTCATCCTTTCGTTTCGTTCAATCCTAAGGAGAGTTACCGTCTGGAATGACATACCTATATGTACATATGAAAAAGCGTTAAACTCTTAGGATTCATTTCAGAATTTCAATTGAGAAATTTTTCTAAAATTTTGATTTTAAAATTTTCAGAGCCATTGCCAAACAGGGCCAAGAATAGAAAAACTTGAGTTGAGAGCAAAAGCAAATTAACGTCAGCGTTCACATATTGTGTTTCAACATCCCTCTCTTTTTTTTTACTCAAAATTTGCTCTGGGGCTAATCAAGAATCGTCGTGTATAAATTGGGGAAATCAATTTAGATATACCTAATTGGCAGCAGAGTGAATGTATAAATGACGTCAAGTTCTAAATACCACATCTGTTGACTTAGCTGGGAAGTATTTCAAATGAAACCCAACGGCAACGGTATCACTATTAAGAGCACGGAAATCTTTTAGAGTGGGTAATTGAGGGAGACGTTTAGATTGGGACTAACCATTAGCATAAGTAAATACCCGGGGCCTAATTGAGGATTCGTGGCTTGCGGATCTTCTTATCAAAAAAAGAGGCGGAAAAGGTCAGAAGAGTGGACACAGCTGATATGTCGAGCAGCAGACGATGCCCATTAGGGCGTCAAAACGGAGCGAACACGTAACGCAAGCTGGATTGACCTTTTGACGGCGATTTGCACAATCCCGGATGGCTCCGCCCAGGCCGGCCTGGACATCTCTTTTCATTCAATTCCGAGCTGCGAGGGTCGTAAGTTGTTATTTATATTGCCTGACGGGCGACTCGGACGTTACGCGAGCTCGCATCGTTGGAACTGCCGCAGTGCGTTGAGACGCTCCTTTTTTCACAAGAGATGAGATCATGTTGCAATGTGAGGGAGTGTGGAATTAGCGGAGTCGGTTCTGGCGATGCTAAACTTGAAGGCGCAGCGCACAGCAGACCCGATTAATACGACCTTCAAAAGGTGCGCACTACATAAGTTGAGCTTTTTAGATATTTATTATGAGTGTGATAACTTGTTAACTGTTGAATATTTTTATTGTTTTTTAGATTTATATAAGTTGTATGAGTTATTGTTTTTAGAGTGATTGTATTTATTGAGTGTATGGCTTTATAGCGAGCAAATTATTTTGGGTTCGGGGCTCTCGATCGGCCCGGGGGCGGTCTCGCCTGGTGTTTTTTTCGGTTGTGCGATTTATTAATCGTAGCAAGGGGTGCTTACCTAGAAATAGGTGGGCGCCCCCCGGGAGGCCGCCATGGTGGGTCGGGTCCGGGCTCGGTCGGGAAGCCCCGGCCGAGCCGCCTTTTAGGCGGGTTAATGACCTGCCTACACTCTTTTGTTTTATTTTATTATTATTGTTTTAATCAATCTGTTTTTTCCCCCTCTTTTATTGGCTACATAAATGCTGATTTGATTTTGTACAACAATGTTTGCTTTGACGATTGTCCTACATAATAGCATGTTCTGACAAATATATATGATTCTGATTCTGATTCTGAGCAGACGCACAGTAGGGCGAAACGGCATTTTTGAAGGACATTGCTTGAAAAAAAAAGTCTGACAAGGAAGTAGCTTCCTCGTTTACCTATCATGAATGTATAGATCATTGAAAAGTTTTAAATGATCTTGATAAATTCCATAGCGGAAAAGAGTAAATCGAGAAGTAGCGTGAAATGTCATAATTGGTCAATTAAGAAACGAAAAATGATACTCAATGTAATTTACGTTTTTGCAAGTGCAGAATGAACTGATGAGTTGAAAACAATGAAATAGGTACGGGACCATCTACAACCTAAACCGCGCATTCGCTGACAATTTCATCAAATCGGATGAAAACTGTGGAAATTATGGTCATTACAAGTATTTCACGCATGCGCAGTAGCTATTAAGGTGGAATTTTCCAGAAGCGTCTTCGGCCGGCGCACAGTGGGACGAAATGCGATTCTGGCTGGACAAAAATGTTTTATTGGCTATTCTTATAGGAAATTTCACGCTGATTCCGAATATACCATATGTTCCTATACCTAAAATAGCTCTTTAATGGATTTTTCTTGAAAAAACCTCGAAAAAACACGTTTTTTGAAATATTTTCCCATTTTTTATCCTTAAGATGTACTGGAAATGTTTTTTGCTCAATGGAAAAGTTATAGAGAATTAAATTCTGCGTCGATTCGTCACCAAGGAAAGTGAAACTTTTGTTAAAATAAGGAAGTTATCGAATTTAAAAGTTTTCCAAGATCGGAAAATACCATTTATTGCCGTATTAGAGGTGAAACTTGGTATTCAATCGACTTTCACAAACAAGAAAAGTTGTAAACCATCAAATTCTGCAGCGATTGACTACAAATTTTTTCGAAAAACACCAATAATTAAGAGAGTTATGATGTTTCAAAGTTTTTGACAACTCTTATTTTCCACTTTTTCACTACGCTGATTCCCAGGAACCTATCATCACTTCACCATTCCTTCATATACGCGTTCAACAACTATTATGGTACACCGTGAAACCAATTCCAGCTGCAAATATTTGCAAGTAATCACAATACCCTCGTCAACGTTTTGAAAGTGTGCCAAAACTCTGGTATAATTAGATAAATAAATCTTAGATAATTTTAAAATTATAAATTTAAAATATAAATTTATAAAATATTTATAAATCTAGATAAATCTTACTTTTCCCTTGTCTACTGCTAGTGTGTATAATTTATTCCATAATTTTGCAACCAAAGATAGCAAAGCTTCTTATTCATGCATGAAAATACATCTGCCAAGTGGGTGTGGGTAATAGCTTCCTCGTATCCAATACCTACTATGTATAGATATGTTGGAATGTATAAAACGTATGTATATATTCGTATATACCTATGCCTACCTACGTACCTCCTATAAATTTCATAAAAATCGGTCCAATAGTTTCGGATTTTCGCGCGTTACAAGGATTTGTGGACACAAACAGACAGACACGGAACCAAAAATGTTGAGGAAGGCCCAAAACGTGAAATTCGAGTGGAAATTTTGATTTTTGAGGACTTATTTTTCATCCCCAAAAAGTGAAAACAATGCTTCCGCTACCATGGTAGACTTGGAAGCAAAATTCTGGAATAAATTATACACACTAGCACTAAACAAGGGAAAAGTAAGATTTATCTAGATTTATAAATATTTTATAAATTTATAATTTAAATTTATAATTTTAAAATTATCTAAGATTTATTTATCTAATTATACCAGAGTTTGGCACACTTTCACAACGTTGACGAGGGTATCGTGATTACTTGCAAATATTTGCAGCTGGAATTGGTTTCACGGTGTACCATAATAGTTGTTGAACGCATATATGAAGGAATGGTGAGGTGATGATAGGTTCCTGGGAATCAGCATAGTGAAAAAGTGGAAAATAGGAGTTGTCAAAAACTTTGAAACATCATAACTCTCTTAATTATTGGTGTTTTTCTAAAAAATTGGTAGTCAATCGCTGCAGAATTTGATGGTTTACAACTTTTCTTGTTTGTGAAAGTCGATTTAATATCAAGTTTCACCTCTAGTACGGCAATAAATGGTATTTTCCGGTCTTGGAAAACTTTTAAATTCGATAACTTCCTTATTTTACCAAAAGTTTTACTTTCCTTGGTGACGAATTGACGTAGAATTTAATTCTCTATAACTTTTCCATTGAGCAAAAAACGTTTCCAGTACATCTTAAGGATGAAAAATGGGAAAATATTTCAAAAAACGTGTTTTTTCGAGGTTTTTTCAAGAAAAATCCATTAAAGAGCTATTTTAGGTATAGGAACATATGGTATATTCGGAATCAGCGTGAAATTTCCTAAAAGAATAGCCAATAAAATATTTTTGTCCAGCCAGAATCGCATTTCGTCCCACTGTGCGGCGGCTGCGGCGCGCGACTTGGTCATGTAGATACTCAGCCGCCGCACTGTGGGGCAGAATCGAAAAAACCTGGCCAAAATAAGAAAAATCGAAAGTTAGATATTTCTACCAGTAGCTTGTGTTATGGTCACCTGACATCCCTGAGAACTCATTTCATAAGTATCTGACCTCTGGACAGTCATTCCGGCAGAGTAACAATCGGAAAAACATTGACGTGCTCCGATCATCGATCAACCTGTTAATAGGTAAGCTGGAAGAAACAACTGCTAGTTAAGTATTGTTCCGATGTTTAGTAGTGACGTTTCGAGCCGGATCTACCTGAAAACATGTCAGCGATCGGTAAGAAATTATTATCACAATTTAAAAGTCGTTTTAAAATAAATGAGATTATTACATTAGTGAAAGTAGTAGTTTTTCAAAAATGAGATTATTTCATTAGTGAAAATAACTACGTATTGAGGCGTATTGAATGTCGAAATAGCCTCGGCTTTTACAGTGAACAGGCTATGGAGGCCGTGCATCATGATTTTTCTGCGAGGTGGGCCAAATATAAAGTATCGCAAATCAATCCTGAATATTGACAAAGTTTATTAATAGCTGTATGCGAATATAATTCTCTTCATATGTAAACTGTTGAAATGCCATAATTTTTATTTTCTATTCAATTTAGATGTATATTTCATGTTAAAATTTATATAATGAATCACTATAAACTCATACACAAGCGTACACTTAGACACACACGCACATACTACACGCATACTTATTATTAAGAGCTTCCTGCAAATATAATCATTATTTTGTTCAATAAAATGTTGTTATTTTTGTTTTTCTAATTATATTTGATCACAAAATAGGTCAGAACTATGAAACTAGATGAAGATTCTATTGTATAATGACACATAAATAATATTTTTTCTGAATTTTGGCGATTATAGCGTATTTTCATGATTAAAGTATCAATTAAAAATTCAAAAACTGAATTTAAAAAAAAACGGCTCAATGTTTGATTTTAGTTTTTGCTGAATTATAATCCTAACATATTCCCAAATCATATTTCAAGAAAAATTTGGTCAAATCCGATCGAGGACCACCGTGTTCCGCTACCTTTAGGTAGACCTGAAAGCAAAATAGGTACTTCGGGTTTGGGCCGCATACATTCTGATTATATATATAGACTGAAGTATCTGGAGACGAAGTTTCCATTTTGGTTTATTATTTCCAATAATAAGCCTATGTGATCGTGTAGCAAAAAAATTTTATAACCCCCCCTCAAACTTTGTCACTTTACGTTTCAAGGTGCGTAGAATCCAAATTTGAAATGTCCGTCCGCCGTCCGCCGTTCGCCGTCCGCCGTCCGCCGTTCGCCGTCCGGGCCATAAAAGGCCTAAGAATTGACTTAAAAAACCTGTTCTTTCGCACACAGACTCCATTTGGGGTCTAGTTGGTCCTAACGTTTAACCATCCCGATCGCTTTACTCGCATAGATGCTATGGGCCAAAAACGGGCAAAAAAAAGTGTATTTTTCGACGCGCGCACGCCTGGCACGCTTGGCAGGGGGTCACGGTGGGTGGAGAGGGGGGGAGGTGAGCCGGGGGGGGGGGGGGGGGGAGTGAGAGGAGGCGCCGGCGCCGCGGCACCTTGTGGTGGGTACGGCGCCGGCGTTCCTTCCAGGCATGAATATTTTTTTTTCAAGGTTATATTATTTGTGTGTTAATACCAAAGCTTTTCCTACGCATATTTAATAACATATCCTCTCGACTTTTCGTACGTACTTAGATAATGATATTATTAAGGCAATAACTATTTGAATAGATAGGAGCTCAAATCGAGAAATATAAACACGCGTATATAATTATAGAAGTATAGGTTGTGGCAACTCGAAGTAGGACACGCCGAGGAGTCTGGACGGGCCTTATGACGTACGCTAGCCAACTAAAACTACGATCATACTCAATTGAAAAAATAATAAACCTTTGTGAAATAATTTGCAGCGTTTTTGGTTTATTATTTCCAATAATAAGCCTATGTGATCGTATAGCAAAAAAATTTTATAACCCCCCCTCAAACTTTGTCACTTTACGTTTCAAGGTGCGTAGAATCCAAATTTGAAATGTCCGTCCGCCGTCCGCCGTTCGCCGTCCGCCGTCCGCCGTCCGGGCCATAAAAGGCCTAAGAATTGACTTTAAAAACCCGTCCTTTCGCACATAGACTCCATTTGGGGTCTAGTTGGTCCTAACGTTTAACCATCCCGATCGCTTTACTCGCATAGATGCTATGGGCCAAAAACGGGCGAAAAAGTGTCATTTCAAGGCTTTGTTAGACTTACGCACGCACGCACGCCTGGCACGCTTGGCAGGGGGTCACGGTGGGTGGTGAGGGGGGGTGAGCGGGGGGTGGAGTGAGAGGAGGCGCCGCGGCACCTTGTGGTGGGTACGGCGCCGGCGTTCCTTCCAGGCATGAATATTTTTTTTCAAGGTCATATTTGTGTGTTAATACCAATGCTTTTCCTACGCATATTTAATAACTTTTCGTACGTGGTTAGATAATGATATTATTAAGGCAATAACTATTTGAATAGATAGGAGCTCAAATCGAGAAATATAAACATGCGTATATAATTATAGAAGTATAGGGTGTGGCAACTCGAAATGGGACACGCCGAGGAGTCTGGACGGGCCTTATGACGTACGCAAGCCAACTAAAACTACGATCATACTCAATTGAAAAAATAATAAACCTTTGTGAAATAATTTGCAGCGTTTTTTAAACAACTTCCCCCAGTTTTTCCAAAGGATCACTTACAAAACTAGGCTGTTAAGATGGCAGTTTTTCTGCGATTGAGGTGTCGAGTTTATTGTAACCCAGAAGCTTCCAGAAATGTTTCATATTTTTTCGACGATCATAGTCTCATTTCTTGGTGTCTATAGAAGGGCCCCACGTTGAAAGAAGAATTTTGGGGCTTTTTAGTAGTCGGAGCAAACCATTTTTACCGAAAAAACGCTGTGTTTTAGAGTGATAATCAGCTAGCAAATTAACATTTTAACTTTCCTCGCAAAACGGATCGAATGGGTGCATTCCTGACATATTCAATTAACAAAATCTGAAGGAATTTCATGCGACAACGTGCGACCCCATCCAACAGAATCCTTTTACAAACAAGTTGTGGTCATTATCAGCGCATTTTTTAAAAACACTGGACAGCTACAAAAAAGTTGGGTAAAACGTTTGTCACCTGTTTCTGAGATGGAATCTTGTTGCAGTGAGAGGAGATGTGTATTTATTTTATTATTATTTTATTTTATTTTTTATTTTTATTTTTTAATTTCCTTGACACAGTAAAAGCTGCATCAAAGCCGTTTATTCCGCATGCCCCAATTTCTTATTACATGAGTTTCACAAAATAGTAACATTGAATAATCAAAATTCGTAATCAACTCAAATTTGTTCTTCAACACCACATTTTAAATAAAATTATCATATAGACAGTTTATGATACATGAATCATATTAAATCAAAGTTCATACCATTTATAAAAACACAAAATTCATCTACATAGTTCTGCATTAATTCTTCAAAAGTTATTGGCCACTGCCCACCGGTCAAAATCACCCTCCTAATCAAGCAAGTTATGGAATCAAACATAGGCTATGGTAAAATCGTCTAAACTTCCTCCTTCCTTAGGAACATTGTTTATGGTTTCCAAGGCTAAGTGATATTTATGATCTATTTCGCAGACAGAAAATGAAGGCAGTTTGGAATTTAGGTAGGGGAATTAGGACCAAATCAACAACAAAATTAGGACAATAGCAACAACAAAATTCTCTCCTGTTCACCCAAGGAAGTTGACGATAGGCAGACTCTCTGGGACTCTTTCAAGAGGGGATTGAAAGGTGAGATTTAACTTTTAAAATATGTACGGTACAGTGCGGTACAGCAGAAACCTTTTCTCTGCATCTCAAACACTAAAATAAAGAACTGTATACAAAAGACAAGGTCAAGGAGGAGCCTCGAAGTTCTCGCAGTCATATACGAGGTGGTCCCATGTCTGCTGGGCTGCCGTCGAACATCCACATTTCGGTGAATCCCTCAGCTCAAAACGATGTAAGTAAGCAGCATTCCGACCATGCCCAGACATAACGTGTGTAAGCTTGTATGTTATGCTGTACCTAGCTCCCAGTCTATCCCTTACTAAGGGGATGTGTTATGTAATGCAATTGCGATGCGTCAACACTCAGTCATCAACGTTCCAGTATGTAGATTGCAGCAGGCGATCTCGCGGAAATTAAGGGGTGTTCTTTTTCTTGACTGTTCTGAAACTACTGGCTAGAAGCAATCATAGAGCAACCCAGCCCAAGTTAAAACCGCAAATCGGCTCGTAATGAAGAGTTGAAATTGGGCAGTATGATGTATGCAGGTAGAAAGGCAGGTAAGTACCTACTCCTTTTCCCCAGATCTTGAAAATATCAAAGATTAGCTTCCGCGAATCCGATCCACATTTCAATGGTTTCTCATTAAGTGGAGAACTCGATGAAGCTTGAACGAAACATAATCTTCGAAATTAAATAATTGCCATTGTGGAATAGAAGAGTTGATTTGCATCAATTTATTTTTTACGTGAATATTAGGTTCAATATAAAATAGTAGATACAAAATAGGTACTTGGAGGCCTGAAGCGATGTTGCTGCCTGACGTTAGGTTTGGCCCGTGTTGTCAGGCGATAGGCTATTTCATAAGTATATGGGTATCTTAATTATTTTACAAATTTTGTATAGGTTATCTAGGTAATTTATATTAATTGCTATGCAACTCTTAGCCCGACCCCCAACATCTTTTTTTGTAACGTCGGTAACGAAATTAACGATGATTTTCACGTACAACCGAGTAGTTGAGTAGTTGCTATAGATCACATGGCTTCCAATCGTCCAACCATAGCAACCTAATTACAAACCTAAAACAACGGCGCAACGTAATAAAGAATTTTTTTTTTTTTTTTTTTTTTTTAAATTAATTAGATAACTTTATTGTTTAAAAACATTACAGTTTTGCTCGAAATTAAATACAGTAGGATAAAGATCCTAATTCACATGGCACATGTAGTGAGGTGTAGCCCAGTGGCTACCCTTCATCCAGTTTATTCCAAATTTTCGAACTCCATATCTCCTAATAGAGCGTCTTGAAGGCGACGTTTTTTTAGGCGACGGCTCGGTGGGAGTTCAGGTGAATTGATGGGAATGGATGCTATTAAGGGATTAGTATGGTCCACCATTTTGCTGCTCATTCTCACATATGTGTCCTTGATCACAGTCTTCACCATCGGGATTCCAAGATCATTGTGGAGAACTGAATTTCGCACAAACCAGTCCGCTCCAGTTATCATGCGCAATACCCGGTTTTGCAACACTTGGATTTTATTAATGTGACATGTTGCAGCTGCTCCCCACAGTCCACATGAGTAAGTCCATATTGGTCGGATGAGAGAAAGATATATCAGTCTTTTTGTTGAGATGGAGAGAGGGGAATATTTTGTGAGCAGAGGTCGAAGCTGGCGAATCCGCTGTCGGATCTTATTTGTCAGGTAGGTGACATGCTCCTTCCAAGTCATTCGCTCATCTAAGTGAAGACCAAGGTATCGCACATGTGTCACAATGGGTATTGTTTCGTTGTTCATCGTAAGTTGGTCTGTGAAGTTCTGTCTCAAATAGGTGAAAGGTACTGCAGCTGATTTGGAGCTGTTGATCTTGAGTCTCCATTTCCTTGACCAATCCTCAATTTCACTAAGGTGACGTTGGAGTACCTCTCCAGCTTCGCGAAAACTGTCGGCTTTTGTCAACGTAGCTGTGTCATCTGCAAACTGAGCTGTCATTACGTCTGGTGGACTAGGAATGTCATGAGTGTATAGAAGGAATAGGAAGGGACCAAGAACACTTCCTTGGGGCACTCCTGATTTCATTGATTTAGAGGTAGAAAGTGCTCCTCCGCATTTTACAGAGAAAGTCCGTCCGTCTAGGTATGAAAATAAGATGCGGTATAAAGTGTCAGATAGGTGCGGCTTCACTTTAACCAAGAGACCTTTATGTAGAACCTTGTCAAATGCTTTTTCTGTGTCCAAGAACACTCCTAGACACACTTTTTTGCTGTCATACGTCTCAAGAATACTGTCGATAACTCGATGTAATTGGTGGGAACAGGAGTGGGAGGAGCGGAAGCCAAACTGCGTATCTGGAAGTAATGAAGAGAGCGCCGAGAGAAGATGGGGAAGCAAAAGTCTTTCAAATATTTTTGAGAAGAGTGACAGTAGACTGATGGGCCGGTAGCTCAACGGGTCATCAGCACGTTTATTTGGCTTCTTGACCATTACTACGTGGGCATGCTTCCATTTATAAGGAAAGTATGTCGTTCTAAGTACTGCGTTATAGATTTGAGTCAACATGACAATTCCTTTGCGTGGGAGGCATTTGAGAAGCTGCTTAGTTATTAAATCGTGACCTGAAGCTTTTTTGTTGGGAGAACGGTTTATAGCATTACGAACTTGCCCAGGTGTAAAGAAGAGGCGATGTGGTTGGAGCTGGAGAGGTTCTTCAAGCTTAGTATCTATCTCTTTGTCAAATACAGGATCTGACGGGGGAAATGGAGTGAACTGTTCTACGAGAAGTTGTCCGAAGATATCCGCTTTGTTCTGTTCTGTCGTGTACCATTGCCCATTCTTTTCAGAGGTGGAATGCTTGTTCGGTCGCTAATCATGATTTTAGTTTTTCTCCAAAGCGAGCAGTCTTTAGTATTGAGGGTTAGTAGTTTTGTTTGTTCTGCTCTGTCCTGTTCTTCCTTCAAGGTTGCCTTCAGTTCTTGGGTCAGTTGGTTGAATCTTGTTTTGTCAGGAGGATATTGGGTGATTTGCCACCGCCTCCTCGCCGCATTTTTCGCCTGTAGAAGGTTTAAAACCACTGGAGAGGCTGTTATTACATGTCTTGGGTTCTTGGCTCGAGGTTGCATGGATGCTTTCCCTGCAGCAATGTGAATCACATTGGTGATTTGGGATATAGCAATATCTATATCCTTGGGGGTTTTAAGTGGCATACTTAAACTAATCATCTCATTGGCCACATCTTGGTAAGTTTTCCAATCGAATGGATGATTGATTAGTCCGGGTTTGCGACAAAAGTTTGATGAGTCCATTTCCATGTCGAGTATGAAAGGTAAGTGATCAGAACTCATCTCGTGTGCGACCCATGAGCTTTTAATGAAGTTTGACGACTGCTTTCCTAGAAAAAAGTCTAAAATATCTGGCATATGTCTATCAGAAGAATAGAATGTGGGTTCAGACGGCGCAATGATTTCCAGAGAGTATCTAATTATGGCTTCCCGCAGAATCACACCCCTAGGATTACTGGTATTCGAGCCCCAACAGGGATGTTTGCAATTAAAGTCACCACCGAGCAAGAATCGTGTTTGCAGTTCGTGTATAATCCCCAGGAAATCACTCATAACAACACGATTTTCTGGTGCTGAGTAGAACGAACCTATTCTGAATGCGGACAACTGCGGATGTCTCAGGTTGATTTGAGCTACTTGAAAATTGGGTTCACAGATAGGAGGATGTTCGTCGTGAGGAATGGAGTTCTTGACGATCACGGCTGATCCACCTTTACTGCTACCACTGGGATGATCAGATCTGTAAACCTTATAGCCATCAATATATAGATTCTTGTACGGTGCCAATTTAGTTTCTGTTAACAGCAAAACATCAATTTCATAAGATCGTAAGAATAAAACAAGTTCATGGTATTTATTACCTATGCCTCTACAGTTCCATGTGCTCACCCGGAATATTTTCGTTGATTTGTTATTCATTTCGTGTTCAGTAGAGTGGGAATTATTCGGGTCATCATCTGAATTAGCGGTGTGATAACGGTTAAGAGTTGATCAATCTTCTCAAGAAGCTGATCGTTTACGGAGGAGTGTTGATGTCGAACTACAGATGCATAAGAAGGTTGGAATTCAGGTGTCATGTTGGTAGAGGTAGTTGGTAGAATGTTTTGTCTACTGTCGTCTTGATTTCGGTTTTCAAGGGTCTTATGCGATATTGTACCCTTTGTTGCATTCCTTGCAGTCCAAGGCATTTGTAATGCTTTGTACGCAGGACAACCTCTGTAATTGGCAGTGTGTATACCTTTGCAGTTGACACATTGTGGGTGTTCGTTTGATGATTTTGTGCACTCATTCGAAGCATGAGAAGCGTCGCATTTTACGCAGCGTGGTTGTTTGTGACAATAATTTTTTGAGTGCCCAAACTCCTGACATTTGAGGCATTGAATCACGGTGTTGCGGGGTTTTGGAGGTTCTACTTTTATTCTGCAATAATACAAAGAATCAAGAGAATATATTTCCTGATTCTTGGGATTCGGCTTCAGATCAACAAAAAATAAAGGGAGAGGGATTTTAGTGACAGGGTGGTGTACTGGCAATATCTGCACCGGATCATAGCCTAGTTCTTTAATTTCTGTCATTAGTGTGTTCACATCACATTTCGGATGTAATCCACGTATGACGACCCGGAAATTCCGTTCAGATTTGAGCTGAAATGTATGAAATTCCGCACCATTGGTTTGGAGGCATGCTACTGCATTCCTGTAGTCATCAATTGCGTCGAAATTTAGCTTGAATTTATTATTGACAGTTGTGTGCCTGAATGATGATTTGCATTGACCTTTCAATGTATCAATTAAAACGTTCACATTATTAACATTGTTAATAAATATTGGTGGAGGTTTGGAAACCACGTTTGCTGGTTCATTGATTGTCAATGATGTTGAAGAGTTATTTGTGTCATCCATTTTTTCCAATGGTGCGAATTTGTTAGGGGAGAAAAACATTGATGAATGGTGAGCTTCAGAATTGCTTAGCTTCGCGCGCTTTATTTTGAAATTACTCACATTATTTGGTGGAGGCTGCCTCGGAAACTTGCTAACACCATTATGGTTGCTATGCTGAGTGACAACAACCTCGTTTGCATCGTTCGCCATCTTAACCATAAATCGCAAAAAATAAATCGTTCGTATCTTCCTATACGACGAATACCACTGCACTCAACTTTGGATAAAGTTTCACGTCTATGCACAGTCGGTTGGTCTCCACGGACTATACGAGTTTATCACGCTAGCACTTCTTAAACACAGTAAAACACTACATTTTTCAAGGAGCCACAAAGAAAAAACTGTTCAAGTCGCGTTGCTACCGGTAACTCTGAATAAAGAATTGCATAGCCTGTTTTGACATGGATATGTCTTTTGGCTGGGGGTCAAGGAATTTTTCGCGACACTTTTTTTTCCCGACCGGCCATCGTTTCCCGACCGACCATCGTTCACACTTTTTTTCCCGACCGACACTTTTTTTCCCGACCGGCACATTTCGTATTGATTTTCACGTACAACCAAGGCGTTACTAGGGAAGAGTAACTCCCATAGTTTTCATAGTAGGAAAATCGTTCGCCACTTTTTGGAATGCTCTAATTTTATCATAACATCTCATGATTCCTAAGCCATTGTTGGGTCAAGGAAAGCTGATTTATTACGCTAAGTTATAAACTAATATCAATAAGTAACCATAATGAACTAATAATGCGAAAAGAAGGCACTATATGGTAGGTACTATTGAGTAGTAGGTACTTGTAAGCAGTAGGTACTAGACGATGAATTTTCCCGACCGGCACATTTTCTATTGATTTTCACGTACAACCAAGGCGTTATACTAGGGAAGAGTAACTCCCATAGTTTTCATAGTAGGAAAATCGTTCGCCACTTTTTGGAATGCTCTCATTTTACCATGACATTTCATGACCTCTAAGCCATTGTAGTGTCAAGGAATGCTGATTTATTACTCTAAGTTAAAAACTAATATTGTTTTGTAACCATAATGGAATAATCTTGTGAAATGAAGGCACTACATGGTTGATATACAATTGAGTAGTAGGTACCAACTGGTAAGCAGTAGGTACTAGACATATCCATGATCTTTTGTTTTTCCCATCAAGGGAGAAATTGAAATGCTTGATTTTTGCGATTTGTTGTGCGAAATAATTTTTTCAGCATACTAACATGTGGTATATTCGGAATCAGCGTAAAATTTCCTATAAGAATATGTATCAAGTTTTCAAAAATTTCGAAGTTGAAAAATCAGTCAAAAATCGAAATAATGCCGTTCGCTAGTTGTAAAAATCGGTAATATTTGCATGAAACATTGTCCAAATTTAGATTGAACTACTCATATGGAAGTATCCCTGTATAACCAATCCTAGAACCATGCTGTTTAAAAACGTAGGTAGTATCAAAATCATAAACTAAAATTTCTCTACCCGCTCAATAGCGACTGAAATGTCGAAGATTTCTTCAAAAATTCGCTCATGGGGTCATGCTGCATGACTGGACTTTTTTATTTTTTGTTGTTTCCAATATTTATAAGGTAAAGAGAATAAGCTGAATTAATAATGAATATTATATTAATTTGCAATTTATAAAATATTTGAAATTTCTACTGACGCTGTAATACTGAATAGATAATCATTAATTTATTGTGAGTAAATCATGTAAATGGGCACCACGATCAATTTCTAAATTATGTAGTCTTATAGTTGATTCAACTGGGTATTGAAAACACTACGTTAATGATGTTTACACTACAACTGTTTCAATTATGTATTTTTTGTAATGCATACTCGAATGTAAGGAACATACATGTTCAAATACATTAAATAAATAAATACTGGATTTATACTCTACCACACCCAGAAAAGCCCCATTCCAAATTCAGCATCCCAAGGGATTAGAACAAAATTAGGCACATAGCTCACTCAGCTGATTTAACCCTGGAACCGTGGGGCTAACCGGTCCGGTTAACCGTGGGGTTTGTCAAACCCCAATCGCGATTTAAAGTCAGTTTATCATGTTGAATTCCGCACGTCTGGCTCTTCTCGCCCCCTTCTATATCACCCCCCACTTCTTCCCTAAAGGCTTCAGCCTTTTAGCGAATTTTTGAAGAAAATTAAGCTATTGCTCTCGCCTCCAAATTTGTAGAATGTGAATTTTTGAAAACATTTTATGCAGAAATCCGTTTCAGGCTATTCTGAATCATATTCTGAAGTTTAACGCATTTTTTTATGTATGTATGTATGTATGTATGTATGTATGTATGTATGTATGTATGTATGTATGTATGTATGTATGTATGTATGTATGTATATATGTATCGTGGACATGGAGCAGACCTGGCGGGCTAAGAAAAGTAAATATGATAGAAATGATCTGCGCCAAGCGATATCTGAGCTAAAAGGAGTGGCACCTAATAACATCAAGGTCATTGCCGCGACCGTGTCATGGCGCGGGGTGTGGTGCGGGAAAAGCGCCACGGAGTTACTCGAGTTGGGCATCTCGGCAGGAGTACTCCGTGGTATCACCACCCGCGTCCTGAGGGGTTCTTACTTGAACTGGTGGTCATTCTATAGGGGCACTTCCTTTCATCCCATTCTTCCTCCTCGTCCTGCAACTTCCCTTATCCCTAGAGCCGGCGTCGGGTAAACCTGGGCGTCCTCCCCACTTTTTTATTTTATTTGTTTATTTTTCAGTTTAATGGCGTCCTCCGTCTTTGAGGGGAGGTTTCTAAAAAAAAAATAACTGTCCGTAGAATTGTGCTAGAAACTTCAAACAAATTTTAAAATGTTAAGGACACAAAACGAAAGTTCAAGTTCGTTGGCCAGCATGATCAGATTACATCTTCGGGTTGAAATTTTCAAAAATGTAGTCAAAAATTTCAAAATAGCCTGTTTTTTGCGATTTGTTGTGCGAAATAATTTTTTCAGCATATTAACATGTGGTATATTCGGAATCAGCGTAAAATTTCCTATAAGAATATTTATCAAGTTTTCAAAAATTCCAAAGTTGAAAAATCAGTCAAAAATCGAAATAATGCCGTTCGCTAGTTGTAAAAATCGGTAATATTTGCATGAAACATTGTCCAAATTCAGATTGAACTACTCTTATGAAAGTATCTCTGTATAACCAATCCTAGAACCATGCTGTTTAAAACGTAGGTAGTAGGTGCTTGTTTAAAATTTCATTCCATGTTTGTCTATCAAAATCATAAACTAAAATTTCTCTACACGATCAATAGCGACTGAAATGTCGAAGATTTCTTCAAAAATTCGCTAATGGGGTCATGCTGCATGACTGGACTTTTTCCAGTTTAGTACGTTCAAGACTTCTGTGTAGTGTAGTACTTTCTTGTGCCTGGGGTTTGACAAACCCCACCGGGGAGTTAACCGCTAGTGATTTTCTTTATAGCAAGTGTTATTTTTGTGGGCGTTCCCACGGTTTTGTTATTGGCTCATCGTTAGAAATGGCTGAAAAACGGAAGTTTTCGGATCCTGAAGACATTAGATCCATTTTGGAACAGTTAGAGGAAGCAGATGTATATTTTGGCGGAGAAAATTCAAACACCGAAGATAATGTCGAGTTACAAGAAGTTGCCTCCGATGAAGAAACGTCAAAAGTGACAGTTTAGGAGAACAAGTTCGATGTTCAAAGTTCAAAGTGATAAGAATGTTGATCCTATTGCTTGGTGCCAATTTTATGTTACCTTTTCATTCTAGTTCTTGGGTTTTGTAAGTGGTATCAAACTAATTTCAGAAAATTGTTTTGTAGATTTTATTTATTTATTTTTGTTTTTAAATGAAAATGTGCTAATTTTATATTGAAATTTTGTTACAATGAGGAACCTTTCTGCTATTATTTTTTTCTTCAGAGCGTGAGGTTTGCCTTACTATTACTTTTTTCTTCAGGAGCTTAGGTACCTACTCATGTTTCTTTACACTCTTGATAACAGAATAAAAATAAAATTTGATTCATGTGTAACTTATTTTTGAATTTTCTAACATTTTTCAAAGTTGGGGTTTGACACACCCCACCCGGGAGTTAAGTGTTGGAAATTTAGCCGGGACATTCCAGGGTTAAGTAATTGGTTCCTTAAGTTGTAATTATGTTCTACCACACCCAGAAAGATGAAGGAATTAGGCGTGTTCCGTGGATTTCACAAGTGCAGCAGCTACTAAAGACACAATCGAGTTGGAATTCTATTCATTTCATTCTATTCGTGTTGAAATTGATATGGATAGATTAAGTCTAGAGCTTGAGAAAATTATGTTTTTTGGAATTTACGTTTACGAATGCGCAGAGTGAAGTATTGATTTGCGCAAATGAAATTGATGAGGGACCATATACAGCTTAACCCGCACATTCCCTGAAAACATCATAATCGGATGAGAAATGGGGAACTTGTTGCACAGACAGTCCCGGAAGTTGTTAAGAATGGACTAAAACGTAAAATTCCAAACGAAATTTTGGTCTTGGAGGAAAAAATATGATCATCTCCTGAAAGTATAATGACTGTTAAGGAAGCATAATGAATGTATATATTGAAATAATCTAAATCTATCTATTGAAAATGAAAATGAATCTAAAGGCATATTGTAGTCTTGTGGGCGATAGTTGTTTAACGCCTAAATTTTATGGTAGTTTAATAAATTGCAGGATGTGTTAGGAATTGCAATGCAGCAAAATCCACTTTATTTTTGTACGCAGCGAAGAATATTCCGAACGCCTTTGATATCAATGTAGAGTAAACGCAATGTTTGTGTGTTCTGCATCAACTCGTCCAGAAAAAAGAAGGGGTCGTGGCAGATCCAGTTTGAAATGGGTAATGAATAGTAGGTAGGTACTTGGGATTGAATTTAATAAGGAAACGAACATTAATCATTCGAATTATAAAATTGACACAAAAGTTTTTTCATTGATACAAACTGTAAATTATATAGCATTTCCGAATAGAGTTAAACTTTTTCATTTTGGTTTAGTCCTTTTAGCGAATTTTCTTAGAAAATAAAGCTATTGCAATGGCTCCAAAAATTTTAAAATAAAAATTTTCAAAAATTTTTTTCATTGAAATCTGTTTTGAGGCATTTTGAAATGATGTCTGGATTTTAACGCTTTTTTGTATGTATATATATATATATGTATATATATATGTATGTGTCATTCCAGACGATAACTCTCGATAGAATTGAGATAAAAACTTCGTTCTTTCGCCAAAAAATCAAGCATTTCAAAAGAAAGGATGAGTTCGTTGGACAACAATTTTTGAGCACATTAAATTGGTCAAATTTCGAAAAATGTACCAAAAAAATCACTAAAAATGGCTAAAAACGGCCAAAAATCGTTAAATTTCTATTTTTTTGCAGAATTTTAGTCAAAACTAAATTTTTAACGACTAACTAGGACATTAAAAATTTTTGCTCAAAATTATGATGAAAAACGTACTTAAATGTCATTAAAATTTGCTAAAATATCTATAAAAACTGCAAAAAAAATTAAAAATCAAAAATCCCTTTTGAATCAGTGGAATTTTATTTAGAATAAGTTTTTTGCCATAAAATTGGTTTTTAACCATTTCTGTCAACTAAAATTGCTCCAATTTCAATGCAATTTAACTTACTATAGTACGATAGATAGTTTATGAAAATTCGCTCATACGATCATGCTGCATGACTGGAACTTTTATTTACTTATTATTATTATTACCTATTATTTATTTTGCTTCCGAGACTGCAAGGCAGCGGAAGCTTTGTTTTCACTTTCGAAATGAAAAAAAATTGTTTGCTCCAAAATCAAAATTTCCACTCGCATTTTGCGTTTCAGAGCCTCCTGAACAAATTTGGTTCCGTGTCTGTCTGTCTGTCTGTCTGTCCGTCCACATTTCCTTGTAACAGCCATAACTTCCACAATTTTGATCCGATTTTAACCAAACTTTCAGAGATCGTGCGGGTTAAGCTCTAGATGGTCCCCTATCAACTTCATCATGATCGAATCAACGGTAGCTTCTGCGCAGGCGCTAACGAGGATTCCTTGTGACGGTCATAACTCGGTCGATGTTGAACGGATTTCGGTCAGATTTTCAGGGATGATGTGGGTAAGGTCCCTTGAGGTCCCATAAGACAATCATCATAATTGCATTAGCGGTACGCTCTGCGCATGCGTGAACGAAATATTCTTGTTACGGTCCTTGCAACAGCCGTAATTTCCACAATTTTGATGCGATTTTTTTCAAATTTTTAGGGATCGTGCGGGTATAGCTCTACATGGTCCCCTATCAGTTCCGTCATGATCAAATCAACGGTAGCCTCTGCGCAGGCGCAAACAAAATTTTCTTGTTTCGGTCATAACTCAGGCAATTGTGAACGGATTTCGGTCAGATTTTCAGGGATGATGCGGGCAAGGTTTCTTGAGGTCCCGTATCAGATTCTTCGCGATCATCAGCAGCGGTACGCTAGGCCCATGCGCGAAAGTGATGTTTTTGTTACGGTCACAGCTTAGCTATGAGGAACATGCGGACTACATCCTGGATAGTCCCATATTAAAATCAAAATTTTCCTTATTATTTTCATTATTTATTATATGTACCATTCAGCTTCCGATTTCCCACTTTATTAATTCCCTGATGCCAGAACCGGTCGTTTCTAGTTTTCTGGAATTTAATGTTGACGTACTGTGAAGGTCACGAGGAAGCTCATGTGCCATTTCCTTGGCAGTGTATTTTGTTACAGTGTTGCAAAATTTCAGCATTCTGAATGCAAAGAAATTGTGTTAACTGTCGAAGTTCTGGACCGAAAAAAAAGCTTCTAAATAACATTGTGCGATTCAAAAAAAACATTTTGGAATTTTAGCTTTTTTGTAGTATTTTTAAGCGAATGTTAATGAAAGTTAAGTACGTTTTTCAACATGATTTTGTACAATAATATTATCGATAAGCTTCTTTTGACTAAAATTCTTCTTAAAACAAATATAAGGTCAACAATTTTTAGATATTTTTTTGGAACAATTTTTGAAATGTTAACAATTTATTGTGCTCAAAAAGTCCTGGCCAACAAACCCATCCTTTCATTTGGAAAGCTTGATTTTTCGACGAGAGAACAGAATTTTTATCCCAAACCTAAGGAGAGTTGTCGTCGTGAATGACAAAAATATATTTATAAGTAGTAAGTAGTTGAATTGACTCGGTGGGTGTTTCAATGAATCTGCTGCAAAGAACCACATTATAAAAAAAGGGACATGAAGGAAATGATCTACATAGTCAAGAATAAAGATCATGCAATGAATTATAGGGCTGATGTAGACAAACTTGCAAGGGTTTACCATAGACTCATCACCAATGACCAAACATAGTTATCTTTCTTGAACCGAATTCCTATGTTATTGTCCATAAAGTTTGTTTAAATTTATATCGTATTGTTAAATGTACCTATATAATTTAATATGTTTATTATATTTAAGTATATTGAAATTAGGTTCCTAAAGTATTTTGTTCCTAAAGTATAAAGTTCCTGAAGTATGTTGAAATTACCTACTCACAAATTAAGTAGGTAGTTACCTCCAACCATAGGTAGATCTTATTTTCAAACCTACTTTTCACTCATTCCTAACTTGACCGACCTTGAGCGCTCATTTCCACAACCAAAAACTCAAAAAGTTCCTACTTTTATAATGAATGTTTCCAAGACAGTAATATAACAAAAATGACGCCAACAACAACCCTAAATGATAACCTCCCAAGATGGACAACCTTCCATATGTAAACATTTGCTTCCACCTGGAACTTGTATAACTTTTAGCATCTCTCTTCTTCCATCTCTGGACAAAAAAACTGTGATTTAACCATTTCTAATAGCTACAAGTGACTAAAAGGTGCCACCATCACAGAACAGTGCAACAAATATCAATGTGAGTCTTTAAAATAACTTCAATACGCAGTTCATTTAGGTACCTACCTAACAATTCAAGTAGGTAGTTACTTCCAAACCATAGATAGATCTTATTTTCAAACCTACTTTTCACTCATTCCTAACTTGATATTACCACACAGGAAATAATGGGGAAGAACCCAACTCAGTTTTGTCCATGGTGCGACAACCACCAACACAACCTTTTAACAAAACCTTCAACAAAACCTGTTTTATGATGGTCACCTCACGCAAAATATACCTACCAGACAGTGATGTAAGTAAAGTGTAGTATGCCTATATATTCACGAATCTTGTTCATTCTGCACAGAATGAGTAATGCAAACATATTATGTATAAATAGTTTTATAATTAATTATTATCATATTTTTCTCCATGTATCCAACATAGTGTCCCTATTAAAGCTCACCTCTTCGAGGGGGCTGACTTTTTCTTTTTTTTTTTTTTTTTTTTTTCCCTTCCCAGTGCTCACCTCTTTGAGGGAGCCTGTTCTCTAGTTTTAGTGTCTTAAATTATGTGATACCATATTTTGTCTGTGTTCTACAGGTAAACACGTTCACTCGCTGAGCTTGGGAAAGGGTGACCATCATCAGCACCGAAACGTCGCCCAAAATGTTCACTTTCGAACCAACTGTAGCTGTAAGGACTGCAATGTAACTCCAAATATACATCTACGCTCAACGCATGGACTGGTCTTTCAACCCGAATTCATACATATTTATATACTCGTACATACATAGGAAAAAACATTAAACTCTAGGATTCGTTTCAGAATGCCTCAAAACGGATTTTCTCAGTTTTTTTCTTTGAGGTGAAGAGAGATTAAATCCCATTGGTCGAGAGAAAGGAAAGGGGGCTGGAGGTACAACCAATTAAGTGCGAGCAAAGTGAAGGGGGATTATAGCTAATAATCAGCTGAAGTGAAAGAGAGGAAGAACGACTGGTTTCAACATTTTGAAGGGATAATTCCAAGCTTTATAGAAATGGACTTATCAGAGGTGAGATGTATTGAGAGATATCCTCATTTAAACGTTTACCAGATATGTCACTTTTGATAATTTCGAATTTTTCAAGTACATTCAACATACCTCCCTATGGACAAAAAATGAAGAAATTCTACAAACTTTCTGTCAAATCAAAATTGTAACTATCATTTGGTTCCTTAAGATGTTTTGCAAATGCAGACTTTCCTTGAAATCCTCCTGATGCTCTTCTATTCTTTCCCTGAATTTACTACCAGGAAAATGTTTAGAGCCATCGCAATGGAATCATTTTCTACCAAATTTTGCTAAAATACCGAAAAAAGTGCCACAATTTTGTTGTTTTCCCGCTATAGCTCAGCAACTAGTAATTGGAATACATCAACTTGGGTTTTTACTGCTCATATAGGCCCTACAAACATACCTAAAAATTGTAACACCCGGCCTTTTGTCGAAGTAACTAATTTTTTTAAGGATAAATAGTTTTTGAAGGGAGGCAAATAGAAGATGAAAAGGTAAAGGTTGAGGAGTTTGGGTCCTTGCTGGTTTCAATTGATTAATTCAATTCCGTGCTAAGGCATCTAATTTTGGTTTTATGCGATATTTTCTCAATGATCCGTTGGATCTTAATGAAACTTTAAGGGGCAAATGCTCAAAATCTGTTCTGAATGCTCTGAATCTGATCTGTTGGATGGTAAAACTCTGAACTCAATCCTATCAACCATAACAAAGTAACATTTCATAGTCTGAGCTGTTTGAAACCAAATTTGTTTGTCTAAATGATCCCATTTCTCTCAAAATACTCAAGCTATCAGCGGTAAAGGCTAGGCTTTGCAATGAACCGTTTCTCATGCGATTAGCGAAGTTAAGCAACGTGGTGAGTACTAGGATGGCTTACCGCCCAGGTAAGGGTCTCCTGTCCAAGTAGTTTTCACGCTTCTGTACAGCGAACCTCTCTCATCTCAAGGGGGCGAGGAAATGAGTAGCTTTAAGCGAAATCATCAGAACGAATTCTGATCCTTCAGTTGAGGATAGCTGATGATGTCCGCGACACACGCTCAAGGTAGTCTGACGAAAAGCCCTAGCCTGAAATGTTTTTTTACTTCACTTTTTACTTACTACTCAAGCTATCAATCTGAAATTTCGACAGCACCATCAGTGTATTACCTAATGAAACGAATATGGCTACCAACGTTTTTATGAAGCTTACAGAAAAATTTATGAGGGTTTTCAATTTTAGCAGTACTTTGAATTTTCACACGTTTATATGGAAGTTCCATGGCGTTATTCCCATTTGATGCAAGGCATGGAGTTGTTGTCCGATGGAGATGAAGGCAAGGAAGGGCAGGAGAAGCTGCTAGGAAGTCTAGATGTCTGCATCCGAGATGAATGTAGATCTTTCTTGAATTCCCAATACTCCCCACAGAGCATCAGGAGTTGAGTCAAGTATACGTCAAAGTTACCTGGTTACAGTGGCGGCTCCTGTCTTGAAACTCAAGGGGTACACAGATATCAACAAGGGCTATCGCGGGGACGGTAGAGATGCTTTTATACTAAATACGTACACCAGACACGAGAAATGTTCTCAAATGGAAGACAGAAATTCTGAAATATTTAACCATCAGTTAACCCAAGGAATAGCTGAAATGTATGCCCTGCAAGAACCATCGTGGAGGTGAAAGCAAATCTTGCCATGGAGGGGAAGGAAAGGGAGAGGAGAGGTTCAATGGGAAAGAGAAGGGTTAGTCATCATCTAGATAAATAATGGGGAATATAAAAATAAAATCTACTACATTATAGGGGTTGAACTTACGGACCGAATCAGAACGATTTTTGATTTTCAAAGTTTGTGTTAGTCCCAGTAGTGATTGATGGCAAGGGGCGGCCAGCATCGCGAATCCTGCACTTTTCTTTGATTGACAAAAGGGACCTATCGCGTCCGGAAAAGAAGCTGCCGTCGAGGAAAGAAAACAGCGAGTCAGCATCCAAGTAAAACCAGATTCCGGCATTTATTTACACAAAGAGCCTGTTAGGAAGCATGCTAATTTTCGTAAAGCTACTTCCCAAACCTTTGATAAACCATGTCACCATTGTGGTCGTAAGAATCATACATCTAACAAATGTAAATTCAAGGAATATTCGTGTAACGTTTGTTCCATTAAGGGGCATTTGGCTACCGTTTGGGCTATATATATTACATATATATATATATATATATATATATATATATATATATATATATATATATATATATATATATATATATCAAAAGAAAGGATGAGTTCGGTGGACAACACTTTTTGAGCACATTAAATTGGTCAAATTTCAAAAAACGTACTTAAAAAATCACTAAAAAAAGGCAAAAAACCGCTAAAAATTAACAAATTTCTATTTTTTAGCAGAATGCTACTCGAAAAAAATTAATCGAACATGAACTAGGACATTTAAAAATTTATGCACAAAACAGTACTGAAAAAATGTACTTAAATTTCATTAAAATAAGCTAAAAATCGATAGGAACTCTTGAAAAAATTGTAAAAATCCACAAAATCGTTTGTTCATTGGAATATTACTGAAAAAAAGTTAGTTTGCTATAAAATGTATAATACAATTTTTATTTGTCCCCAAAGTGCTCAAATTTCAACAGAATTTAACATAAATGTAATACGACCATTTATGAAAATTCGCTCATACGATCATGCTGCATGACTGGAACTTTTTTATGTATGTATGTATGTATGTGTCATTCCAGACGATAACTGTCCGTAGAATTGTGCTAGAAACTTCAAACAAATTTTAAAATGTTAAGGACACAAAACGAAAGTTCAAGTTCGTTGGCCAGCATGATCGGATTACATCTTCGGGTTGAAGTTTTCAAAAATGTAGTCAAAAATTTCAAAATAGCCTGTTTTTCGCGATTTGTTGTACGAAATAATTTTTTCAGCATACTAACATGTGGTATATTCGGAATCAGCGTAAAATTTCCTATAAGAATGTGTATCAAGTTTTCAAAAATTTCAAAGTTGAAAAATCAGTCAAAAATCGAAATAATGCCGCTCGCTAGTTGTAATAAGTCGGTAATATTTGCATGAAACATTGTCCAAATTCAGATTGAACTACTCTTGTGGAAGTATCCTTGTATAACCAATCCTAGAACCATGCTGTTTAAAACGTAGGTAGTAGGTGCTTGTTAAAAAAAAAAAGAAAAAAAAAAAAAAAAAAAAAAAGTAATCACAACTGATGAGTTTACTCTGTGAATGTGTTAATAATTTGATTCCATGTTTGCCTATCAAAATCATAAACTAAAATTTCTCTACACGATCAATAGCGACTGAAATGTCATTAAAATTCGTTTTTCTCGAAACTAGGAAAAACCATGATAGCCCGTTCTTCCTCTGTACTCTTCACTTGTTCTTACAAATTGCTATTGACCGCTAACAATGACAAAATCCCCAAATAGAGCAGGTTCTAACTAACCTTCAGATTGTCATTGCGGTAGGTAGGTACTTCTTTTCCAGAATTCAAGTACTTTTTAATCAAATGATAAAAATAGGTGGGTATTTATTTATCGGTAGGTATGAAACTATGAACATGTATAAAAATCTATATTTAGGTTCAATAATTTACAAATAATAAATAATAATTTACACAGATATCATCACACGAACTAGATTCTGCGACAGCAAGCTCCTACTCATGATAATGGCCAGCTTTAGTAGGAGGTAGCCGTCGAAGATGAATAAATAAAATAAATAAGTGATGAAGAGGATGAGGGCGAGTGCGAGAACGATGAGGATGACTTCCCAGATCAGGTAGGTTGACTGACAGGCGGCTACCACGAGGTCAAGCCTCTGTCTCGTTGGAGAGTTGAACAGCGTTGGTTCCATTCTGTCCCGTCTGAGGCGCTGCGGTCGGCGGCCTCATGGACGTCGAAGAGGCTGGGGGAGCAGGCACGGTCAGGTTCAGGTACCCACCAGCTGCTTCAATCTATAATCAATCAAAAGATAATGTAAAATTAACTATGGAATCCAAAGTGTAGGTACATATTTTTTGGGGATGTTTTATTTTTCATGACTTCATAATTCATCAATCATCATACAGGAAGTTTCATAAGACGTAGGTTCTGGCATATCGATTTCCTAAACAGGATTGTGTAGGACAAGTAAAAGCTCATAATGTAAAGGAACATATGGAGCAGTGGGAGGGGCTTGGGGCCTTGAGTAGCTGTCAAACCAGTTTCCCTGTGGATATGAACGAGGTGAGAACCGTTTTCAGAGATAAGTGACCTTGTCAAAAATGAAAACAGAAAGAGAAAATGTGGTCTGGGTCAACATGACCCAACGTTTTCTAATTTGTTAGTATAATATTTTCTGTTTTTCTTCATATTTTTTCTGATTAGCGTGCATTTTTTTCATGGTGTTGGAATCAATATGACTCAGCATTCTCTCATTTTCGTTCTTTCAGTTTCTTCTTCAAATAAATTATTTTCATTCTCTTGTTCCTTTTACCTTGTACTTTTGTGCTAAGTGAAAGATGTTGAACTCACTTGCATTGTTTCAGTCATGGCGAATAGTCCACGTCATCTGCGTGATATTTATTTTTGGGAGTTACATTTCGTTTTTCTTGTGATTGGGGATCTCATTATTTTGAACTTGTTTGTGATTTCCTCTGAGTTATTTATTTTGAAGTTGTTTGTGATTTTATCTAACATTTGTGCATGTGATCCATGTTATTCTGAACTTGTCTATGATTTTGACCTCTAGTAATTTGTGCATTAGGTGGTCTTGTTTTCTCGAAATATCTCCGCGATACTTCTTTTTGGGAGTTAGGTATATTTCATTTTTCTTGTGATTGGGGAGTCCATTACTTTGAACTTGTATGTGATTTTGAATAGTAATTCGTTGATGTTGGATTAAAAATATTGTTTCATGACAGAAATAGAACCAGATTGTTTCCCAGAATGTTTTGAATGACTCCTTGCACCTTTTCGTGATGTTGGGCCAAAATGACCCCACGTTGTCTCATATGTCCTGAAGTTTCACGTTGTCTCTGACAGGTTAAAAAACGTCTGCCTAGTGGGGTGGGCAGTACAGCTTCACAGTACATAACTAAACACTATATTTTTTGGTAGAATATTGCTCAAATAAAGTTTATCAACTATAAAATAGAACATGCAAAAATTGATGTACAAAATAATGCTGAAAAATGCACTTAAAATTTGTTACAAAATAGATAAAAATTGTAAAAAAAGCTAAAAATTCAAAACCTCTATTTGAATAGGAGCTTATTACTTAGAATACTTTTTGCCGTAAAAATAATAGTTAACAATTTTCTTGGACTCAAAAATCTCAAATTTCAAAAAATTTATAACATAATACAATACGATAATTTACGAAAATTCGCTCATACAATTGCTGCATGACGATTTTGCTATTAATTGGGATATTTCTGTGTCGAACGAGACCACCAACGAGCTCTGAAGGTGTGATAATTGATTTTCATCGATTTTTCAACAACCGAAAAACTTTTTCTTGTCAGTTTTTTGACAACTTATTTTGTCTCGGTATATTCCTAAAAAAACCGTTTTTCGGTAGTTGAAAAATCGCAGAAAAAATCAATTATCACACCTCCAGAGCTGGTGGTGGTCTCATTCGACGCAGAAATAGTGCAAGTAATAGTTAGTACAATTTTTTCTGGTCGCCAAGTGGTGTAAATATGTACAAAAACTATCAAAAAACTGTAGATAAATCGTCCAAAATCGGCGAAAAACCACATTTTTTGGCAGATTTTAGGAAAAAGACACGTTAAGGAGGCATTTTCCCCCAGACCCATCATATGTGGTATAGGCGTGTTAAGCGTTAAATTTCCAACAAGAATATCACCTTTTAATTGAACATAAATTATTATGGAATTTAAGTGATTTTTCTTCTTCAAAAATGCAGGTGCCGTACCTCAAAAATTAGATGTCTACGTGAAAACCGGATTTCGGATTCGGTTTCACCACCCTCGAAAACCCCCAGGACCAGTACCAGTTTAACTGAGTAACTTACTGTAGTAAGTTAGGTTACCCAACTAGATGGCTTAGTTGTTATGTTAAGATTCTAATAAAACATTGGAGGAAAAATGGAAATTCGGATTTTTTCTGTTGAGTCAGGACGTTTGAAACCATTTTCACGAGTTTCTTCTGATAGACATACATACATAATAGAGTTTTTTGTACTTCTCGTATTCATTTTCTCATATACGAAAATGGCCTTTCCGTTACGAGAAGAGGTTCTCGTAACATGGAAACGCTTTTCGAAACAGAAAGTGTCAAGGTGGGTTCACATCCATGCGGTAATGCGGCTATGCGTTTAAGTAGTGGAGGGGGTTGGAAGTAGTGGAGGGGAGTGCGGAAATGCGGCAAGCCGTTCATAACCATCCGGTTGTGTTATCATTGCGTTATCATTGTTGTTGTCTTCTATTACCATTGCCTTTTTCCAAAGAGACATAGTTCCTCCCGAATTTTCTTCAAACTATCACACATTTTTTGGAGATTACAGCTCCATAAACAATGTTGAATAATAAACTCATAAAAAAATCATGAGGGCGTATAGAAGAAATTGTTATGTATGTACATTAAAACTGCAAAGGCAACGTCGTTTTGAAATGAGACTGTTGGGTAATTATTCGGTCCTTTCATCAACTAGGTACTTTTCCCAAGATAACATTATGGGTATTTCTACCCGAAAAAATGTGTAGGTTGGCGCATTTCAAATCATTTAAGTGCATTGATGCACCATAAGAAGTACTTACATACTTAACGTAGTTAATTTGTCCATTTCGTAAGGACAAGTTGGCCATCTCTTCTCAAATACCTACTCATTCAACAAGCAGGAAATTGCTAATCTATAATCAAAAAATGTCTCAAAACACAAATGGAATAGGATCATCAGGAAGGTAGGTTGTTGGTGAGATCGCAAAATCGGTACCTACACTTAAGTATATTTAACCCAACTCGGCCTCATCTGCATAAAACCGTGTTTAATTTGAGTGTTTTATTAATTTATTATTGTTATTATTATACGCAAGCTCTTCATCTTTATCAAATACAATCAAAACTTTATCGAAAGAAACCAACAAAGAGAAACGAAGGTTCGCTACCTCCTTATCTTATCTTTCTTTATCAAACAAAAGAAAACTGCGCAATGGGCAACTGCGCACATGCGTAAATGCGTCTATCCGGTAAAATATCTCATTTTGGTTTATTATTTCCAATAATAAGCCTATGTGATCGTGTAGCAAAAAATTTTTATAACCCCCCCTCAAACTTTGTCACTTTACGTTTCAAGGTACGTAGAATCCAAATTTGAAATGTCCGTCCGCCGTTCGCCGTCCGCCGTTCGCCGTCCGCCGTTCGCCGTCCGCCGTTCGCCGTCCGCCGTCCGGGCCATAAAAGGCCTAAGAATTGACTTAAAAAACCCGTTCTTTCGCACATAGACTCCATTTGGGGTCTAGTTGGTCCTAACATTCAACCATCCCGATCGCTTTACTCGCATAGATGCTATGGGCCAAAAACGGGCAAAAACGTGTCTTTTTCGACGCGAGCACGCCTGGCACGCTTGGCAGGGGGTCACGGTGGGTGGCGAGGGGGGGGGGGGTGAGCGGGGGGGGGAGGTGGAGTGAGAGGAGGCGCCGGCGCCGCGGCTTGTGGTGGGTACGGCGCCGGCGTTCGTTCGAGGCATGAGTATGTTTTTTTCAAGGTCATATTTGTGTGTTAATACCAAAGCTTTTCCTACGCATATTTAATAACATATCCTCTCCACTTTTCGTACGTACTGAGATAATGATATTATTAAGGCAATAACTTTTTGAATAGATAGGAGCTCAAATCGAGAAATATAAACATGCGTATATAATTATAGAAGTATAGGTTGTGGCAACTCGAAATAGGACACGCCGAGGAGTCTGGACGGGCCTTATGACGTACGCAAGCCAACTAAAACTATGATCATACTCAATTGAAAAAATAATAAACCTTTGTGAAATAATTTGCAGCGTTTTTCAGATGTGGACAGTCCGTGTCAAGAGTGCTTGTTCGGCAAGATTCACCCCACTCTTCCGACTGCCGCTAGCCAATCAGAAGGCCGAACGCATGACCAGATAGGCGCATGGATGTGAACCCACCTTGACACTCTAGAATAACTTAGCACTTATCATGCAGTTGGCATGAACACACATCACCTGACTTTTCCCTATACCATCTTTTGTTGTTGTTTTAACCTTTGTATTTGTCTTTCTTTCGTGTTTTTTCCCCGCACCTCAACGGTCATTAGCGGCATTTTGTTCTTGCTTTCGACGTTTTATAGAAGATTTCAGCTTTTTCATTCTCAAATTTCGTTTCAAGGTTCATTTTACACGTTTTAAAGATTCGTGTTCTTCACGGCTGAATCGTTTTTATATGATGTAGAGGTAAATGGTCTTTGTTTCTTACTTCATGTTATATTTTGGAAATGGTCTACTGTGACAATTGAGTTTTGTAGTGATTCACTACAAGAGTCACGTTAACGTATCTATAAGAGTTCTCTTTCTCTCGGGCTTACGAAATCGCAATGAGAAATCGATGCAAATAGGTTAGCATTCATCGTGCTCGCTCTAACAGCTTGTTTTCGTGTTTACGAGAAATACCAATACGAAAAATACAAAAACTCTCCAAATATTGTTCCAATTCGCAATTATTGAAAACATTTGTTTAGGCCCCGAATCACATACAGCAGTCGGATAGTCCAGATAAAATCGTCAGCTTGATTACATAACTTCTCTTTGTTCTTCAGGTGTCGGGGGAACACAAGAAAATGGCCACTTGCAATTGGCACGCGACCCTAATCATTGAGTCCCCATTAGCACAAGTTCAAAAAACAGCAACCTCACAGTGTCGATGACGGATACTTAACATTCGGCAAGATGATCTCAGGCGAGGCGCGCCAAGTCACCTGTGATGGCTAAATATCTGAAAAACCTGAAGAAGGCGGCATATTAAGGTCATTGCCGATGACATTACTGAAGTAGCAATCTGCATTAGGATATAAGTCAAAGATGAATGTGACGCTCGCCCAAGGACAATATGGTTTCGAGTTTCTAAACCCCAACGTTCACAGCTCAACCTCAGACCTTCGGGAGACCACGAAAGAATTGTCGGTTCTAAAAATGAAAGGATCTATACCGTTGATAAAGTTATGTACTCTGAGACCGTTTTATTGGTATTTTTGTATCACTTTAAACATGCTCATGTGTTAAATACATAGCTTATATGGCTGTTTCTGATTAAATTTCAATTTAATTTAAAGACTGTCAGTTATTTTTCTTGATCATGACATTTCCCCGGAGTCACAAACCAGCTATCTTGGGCTTTTTAACTTTGGGGCCAATATATTAAAGAAAATGAGAGGTCAGTACCATTTGCAGTCACACCTCAACTACTACTGCTGGTTAGTGTATCGTGTAGACACTCCTGACCTCTTTGTAGCCCTATTGGAAGACATCAGAAGCATTTGCGCGTATAAGTAAATCAATGATATCACGTATATCACTTTAAATGATTTTTTGTATTTTACATTGAATTCATGGGTGAATTCTACCTGTAGGTAGGTACCTACCATACGAATAGCCCGTTTTTAGACCAGTTCCCTCACTTGAACAGAACGAGTTTGGATGAATGCCCCTGATTTGGTCAAATATGGGGATAATCGGTAAATTTAGTGACGCACACCTTCCTCCTCCTTCCAGGCGCTACTGTTAAGCAACCTCAACATTGAAACGAACTAAATCACTTGCGACGAAGTTGTAGAAACCCATTTCAAAACGGAAGTTAGTGAAAAACGTTGTCTATTTCCACGAAAAATAAAAGAGTTACACTGTTAAATCGATTTCGACGGTTAGGCCATCATCAGTAACAAACAATAACTGAAGACACATTAGAAAGGACACAGCTTTTATAGTAACAGGTGAAGGGAGATTGAATCCCATTGGTCAAGAGAAAGGAAAGGGGCAGGAGGTACAACCAATTAAGTGCAAACAAGGTGACGGGGGATTATAGCTAATTAGATGAAGTGAAAGGGGGAAATAACTAAATATGGTTTCAACATTGTGAAGGGATAATTCCAAGCTTTATAAAAATGGACCTATTAGTGGTGAATTATATTGAGGTATATCCTCATTTAAACATTTACCAGATCTGTCACTTTTGATAATTTCGATTTTTTTTTTCAAGTACATTCAACATACGAGTACCTCCCTTCGGACAAAAATGAAGAAATTCTATAAACTGTCTATCTGTCAAATCAAAATTGTAAGTATGATTGGATTCCTTAAGATGTTTCGCAAATGTAGACTTACACTTATTTTCCCTGAAATCCTCCTGATGCTCGTCTATTCTTCCCCTGAATTTCCTACCAGTTTGACTGCAATATTCGTAGCCACAAGAACATTTTAGTTTATAAACCCCACTTCTATCCTGAACATTGATTTTGTCCTTAAAGGATCCTACTAATGCTTTAAGACTATTTTTAGATCTAAAACCTACTTTGTAACCTCTCGATGATAGAATTTTGCCGATTTTATCCGAAATTTTCCCATAATAAGGTAAACTTATCCATTGCTTTTCTTCTAAATTTACATCTTCCCTGTCCAGATTGGGCTCTTTTTCCCTACTCTTTTTCCTAAGAACATTATCCCATATGGTATCAACGAGATCTCCTCCATATCCTTTCCTTTCTCTTGACCAATGGGATTCAATCTCCCTTCACCTGTTACTATAAAAGCTGTGTCCTTTCTAATGTGTCTTCAGTGATTGTTTGTTACTGATGATGGCCTAACCGTCGAAATAGATTTAACAGTGTAACTCTTTTATTTTTCGTGGAAATAGACAACGTTTTTCACTAACTTCCGTTCTCAAAATTGAAAATGAACTTTGTTTCTCACAATATTTTGTTGTCTTGATTCAACTATCATTTACTGTTTTGATGTTCAAATTCTGTTTAAGACGAATTAGTAGATATAGTAATACAATTGAAATAAAATCTATCAATGTCTGAACGTTTACGTATTTTTTTCTTCCTAATCTTGTCAGAAGTTTATAATTTTTTTAAAATGTTGAATTTTAATTGGAAAATGTTGAAATTCAATTTGGAAATTGTGTAATGTAATATGGAAAATGTTGAACTCATATGGGAAACGTTGGATTCAATTTGCAAAATGTTGGGTTTAATTTTGAAAATGTTGTGTTCAATAGGAAAAATATTAAGTCCTATCTGGAAAATGGTGATTTTTATTCGAAAAATTCGGACATTTTTCAGACGCTATCTGATCTTATAAATTAATGTTCTGAAAAATCAAAAATGGTGGCAAATGATGAATAATCTCCCAAGAAAGAATCAGTTATCACAAATTCATTATGAAGTTCTTTTCTCGATTTTCCGAAATTCTTTGTAGTGTTGAATTTATTTGGAAAATGTTGGATTCAATCTGGAAAATGTTGAATTCAATCTGGAAAAGCTATATGCCTATTTGAAAAATGATTAGAAACGCTATCGCATGAGTAGTATCCTTCTTTGCGTAAGATAATTTTGTAGAACGAGAATTAACGAAGTTACTAGAGAGTTCCTAACGATAAGTCAATATTGTAATCAGGTGCCTTGGGATTTTATCATCTGGGGCAAACCACACAGGATGCTAACCTGATAAAGTCAAGAGGGTCGAATTAGTTTCTTATCTTAAAGTGACGCTACTTAACTTCAAGTAGGTAACACTAAATCAAAGGGGGATCTTCCCGCCAATCCCGTTTGTTCAGTTTCCAGCATTTCTAAGTTTCGTAGATCTTTTCTTATTCACAAAAAGGTTTTGCGAATGCTTTTGCGAAAGTTTTTTGAGAACCGCCATTAAAACCACCAAGAAATGAATATCACTGTTATCAGTGTGTAAGGTTACATCGCGATAATCAAGATAGAAATGAGATAGGTAGGTTCGACATTAGGCGTCTTATATGTAGGGTGGGATAAATCTGTCTTAATAGAGATAAGGCACATCATCTCCCCGCACATGCGCAGTAACGCTTTCCTTTCACGATAAGACACCTCATCTCTATCTCCTTATCGCTTTAGGAACTCTCTCTTATGCCACAACAACAAGTCCTTCTACATAGAAGCAGAACAAGTGCTTCTAGGTTTATTGGCCTTAAGAAAAAAAGTCCAGTCATACAGCATGACCCCATGAGCGAATTTTTGAAGAAATCTTCGACATTTCAGTCACTATTGATCGTGTAGAGAAATTAACAACTAGCGAACGGCATTATTTCGATTTTTGACTGATTTTTCAACTTTGAAATTTTTGAAAACTTGATACATATTCTTATAGGAAATTTTACGCTGATCCCGAATATACTACATGTTAGTATGCTGAAAAAATTATTCCGACCAACAAATCGCAAAAAACAGGCAATTTTGAAATTTTTGACTACATTTTTGAAAATTTCAACCCGAAGATGTAATCCGACCATGCTGGCCTACGAACTTGAACTTTCGTTCTGTGTCCTTAACATTTTAAAAATTTGTTTGAAGTTTCTAGTCTGGAATGACACCTACCTACATATATGCATACATACATACATGAAAAAATGCGTTTAAACTTCAGAATATGATTCAGAATAGCCTGAAACGGATTTCTGCATAACTTTTTTTCAAAAATTTCACATTCTAAAAATTTTGAGGCGAGAGCAATAGCCTAATTTTCTTCAAAAATTCGCTAAAACGTTGCTAAAAGTTTCACCAGACCCCCAGCCCGCAAACATATCCATGTTAAAAATGTTATGATAACGTTAATTTATTTGTATTGACCACATTTCGGTCATTTTTCATGTATTTCACCTCATCCAAATATTTCAAGACCATTCAACAATAGAAACTCACTGAAACGTTACGCATTTGCAATAGGGCATTTGGTCTCACACGTCACTGGATAAACACATATACTTACCTAACAACTAATGTTATTTTAGAGAGGAGTCCAAGGCAATCAATATCTCATCACATAAACCAAACTACCATCACCAATTAGCACACCTGATAGTTGACCACATTTCCCGTGAAACCGGATTTCATCTATAGTTCCGTATTTTTCCTTATCCTCGTAGTTTGATTAGTCAATGGTGTTGCCTAACAATAATTAATCACTCCAAATTATCAATGTTAATTTTGTTTTGGAGCTCATTATTAGATTTTCCACTCCTTCCTTAGCGACCAATTCAAAACTGTACTATTCCAAATAGTCCAGGAGCCCAAGGCCGAAAACATGACTGGTTCGATTAGTTGTGTAACATATTTATACCAAACTAGTGTACTTTGAACATTTGAAATACATCGCAGCCTCACAAAGATGGCGAAAGTAGAATATTTTTAACCATTTCTTCTAAAATTCCTTAACAGTACGTCCTTATATAGTGTTCCTTGTAAAGTATATGAAATGACAAAGCTATTCGACCCCTAAGTCTATACACTACCTCTACTAATAGGTCCGTGGTCCTATCAGACAAAATATTTGGAGTCTACTTAAAAATCTGATGATGTAGGAATAAAAAAGTCCAGTCGTGCAGCATGACCCCATGAGCGAATTTTTGAAGAAATCTTCGACATTTCAGTCGCTATTGATCGTGTTGAGAAATTTTAGTTTATGATTTTGATAGACAAACATGGAATCAAATTATTAACACATGCACAGAGTAAACTCATCAGTTGTGATTACTTTTTTTTTTTTTTTTTTTTTTTTTTTTTTAAGCACCCACTACCTACGTTTTAAACAGCATGGTTCTAGGATTGGTTATACAGGGATACTTCCATATGAGTAGTTCAATCTGAATTTGGACAAGGTTTCATGCAAATATTACCGATTTTTACAACTAGCGAACGGCACTATTTCGATTTTTGACTGATTTTTCAACTTTGAAATTTTTGAAAACTTGATACATATTCTTATAGGAAATTTTACGCTGATTCCGAATATACCACATGTTAGTATGCTGAAAAAATTATTTCGCACAACAAATCGCAAAAAACAGGCTATTTTGAAATTTTTGACTACATTTTTGAAAATTTCAACCCGAAGATGTAATCCGATCATGCTGGCCAACGAACTTGAACTTTTGTTTTGTGCCCTTAACATTTTAAAATTTGTTTGAAGTTTCTAGCACAATTCTACGGACAGTTATCGTCTGGAATGACACATACATATATACATATATACATATATACATATATACATATATACATACATACATACATACATAAAAAAAATGCGTTAAACTTCAGAATATGATTCAGAATAGCCTGAAACGGATTTCTGCATAAAAAGTTTTCAAAAATTCACATTCTACAAATTTTGAGGCGAGAGCAATAGCTTAATTTTCTTCAAAAATTCGCTAAAACCAGAAAGCCTGACGAAAATCTATTCAATATTGACGGACTTATGAGTGTAACAAGAAAATTATGTTCGCGCATGCCCAGAACGTACCGCTGATTCAATCATGATGAAACTGATTGGGGACTATCTAGGGCTAAATCCACACTGTTCCTGAAAATTTCATTAAAATCTGATCAAAATTGTGAAAGTTACAGCTGTTGCAAGGAAATATAGAAAGATAAACGCTCGCGCATGAGCACTGATTATTGCTGATTCAATAATGATGAAACTGATAGATGACCATCTAGGGCTAAATCCACACTATTCCTGGAAATTTCATTAAAATCCGATCAAAATTGTGGAAGTTTCGGCTGTTGCAAGGAAATATAGAAACACAAACGCTCGCGTGTGCGCACAGCGTACCACTGATTCAATCATGATAAATGCCGTAAGAGGCTTCAAGGGACCTTTCCCGCATCATCCCTGAAAACCTGACTAAAACCTGTTCACATTGACGGACTTATGACTGTCACAAGAAAGTTACGCTCACGCATGAGCTGAGCGTATTGCTGATTCAATAATGATGAAACTGATAGAGGACCATCTAGAGCTGAATCCACACTATTGATGAATGTTGTAAGGGGCTTCAAGGGATCTTTCCAGCATCATCCCTGAAAATCTGACCAAGATCTCTTCAATATTGACGGACTTTGTGTAACAAGAAAATCACGTTCGCGCATGCCCGGAACGTACCGCTGTTTCAATCATGATGAGACTGATAGGAGACCATCTAGGGCTGAACCCACACTATTCCTGAAATTTTAATTAAAATCCGATTAAAATTGTGAAAGTTATGGCTGTTTCAAAGAAATGTGGACAGACAGACGGACGGACAGACAGACGGAGGGACAGACAAACACGAAACAAAATTTGTTCAGGAGGCCATGGAACGCAAAATGCGAGTGTAAATTTTGATTTTGGAGCAAACAAAAATTTTGATGAAATTGATGAAAAGTGATGATGATTGCTAATAATGATTACTGAAAAAATTGATGAAAAAGTACTTCCTACTCGAATACTAAGATTTCGGTAGTAAGTAGGGAGAGAACCTAAAATAGAATAAATTATGTTATTATTTCCTGTCCAGCCTAATGTCCCTGTTTAACTGGATCAAGGTCAACTTGAATGACCTCAGGAAAAGATGAACGCCGGACAGAAGGTCCGAGCTTGACCGAAAAAACCCGTTCAATACGGCATCGAAGGCTATCAAGCCATCAATGTGTGTTTACAGCTGTAGATGCTGTGGGACGTTGGAGAACAAAAGTACCTACTTATAACGGGATGAAACGGCCATATCTCCCCTAACTTACAATATAATCTTAAAAATAGATGTATCAATAGAAAGAGTGTTAAATTTCCTATCTCTCTAAGGTATTTGGATTATTTTTACAGTGGGTCACGTAGGCGAAAAAATGGACTTAACACGAGAATTTACTTTTTGAAAATTACGGCTTTGCAAGAAAAACTTTCCCAAAACCTCAGCTTTCCAACGGTATAATACATTTTTATTTTACTTTGTTAATTGGGGGAGAAAAGTATGTTTGTATGTGGACACACGACATACACACACACACACACAGACCCGAAACGAAAGTGGTTCAAAATGGCCTAAAACGTAAAATGCGAGTGGAAACAACTCAATCCAAACTAAAATTCAGAAACTCGTAAACGAGTTCCACTTTCCGCTATACAAGCAGATAATATGTTACATGGATATGTCTTTGATTGGGGATTTCATAACGGTTGTCCTCGAGTTGTCCTTGACTGTTGTCAATAGGATGAAAATGTTTCCTATAGAGTGGAGTAGGTAAATGATGCTATTGCTTTACGTTAAGAATATTGTAACCGGCTTATTAAAATTGTTTATAGTCCAATCAACTTAGTTTAGGAATGTAGCCAGGTACGTAAGGAGGGGGAAATTGGTAGCTTGAGATGTCAACATTTATCACATAAATCGAGCGCTTTCCAACGAGTGGCGAACGATTTTTGTGCGATGAAAACTGCGGAAGTTCCATCCCCCTAGCAACTGCTGGGTTGTACGTGAAACCTGAATCAACTTAGTTTTGGAATGTAGCCAGGTACGTAAGGAGAGGGAAATTGGTAGCTTTAAATGTGAACATTTATCACATAAATCAAGCGCTTTCCAACGAGTGGCGAACGATTTTTGTGCGATGAAAACTGCGGAAGTTTCATTCCCCTAACAACGGCTGGGTTGTACGTGAAAAGTAAGAAACTATATTTAAAACGTATGTACTCTGAACTTGGTATTAGAACCTCTTGAAACTCATACGGTGAATACAGCTTTCGTACAAGTACGCAACCACGAGAGACATTTTATGTCTTTGCACCCCCTTTCCCCTTCCCGTATTGTATTCTAGAGCCACTCAGCTGATCTGGGATCCGTCAGTTGTGTTCAGAAGTCCCTCAAGGGCCCACATACCAAATCTCAGAATCGTGGGATCATTAGGGAAAAAACTGGATTCTAGAGCCACTCAGCTGATCTGGGATCGGTCAGTTGTGTTCAGAAGTCCCTTAAGGGCCCACATACCAAATCTCAGAATCGTGGGATCATTAGGGAAAAAACTGGATTCTAGTGCCACTCAGCTGATCTGGGATCGGTCAGTTGTGTTCAGAAGTCCCTCAAGGGCCCACATACCAAATCTCAGAATCGTGGGATCATTAGGGAAAAAACTGGATTCTAGAGCCACTCAGCTGATCTGGGATCGGTCAGTTGTGTTCAGAAGTCCCTCAAGGGCCCACATACCAAATCTCAGAATCGTGGGATCATTAAAGAAAAAACTGGATTCTAGAGCCACTCAGCTGATCTGGGATCGGTCAGTTGTGTTCAGAAGTCCCTCAAGGGCCCACATACCAAATCTCAGAATCGTGGGATCATTAGGGAAAAAACTGGATTCTAGAGCCACTCAGCTGATCTGGGATCCGCCAGTTGTGTTCAGAAGCCCCTCAAGGGCCCACATACCAAATCTCAGAATCTAGGGATCATTAAGGAAAAAACTGGATTCTAGAGCCACTCAGCTGATCTTGGATCGGTCAGTTGTGTTCAGAAGTCCCTCAAGGGGCTACATACCAAATCTCAGAATCGTGGGATCATTAGGGAAAAAACTGGATTCTAGAGCCACTCAGCTGATCTGGGATCGGTCAGTTGTGTTCAGAAGTCCCTCAAGGGGCTACATACCAAATCTCAGAATCGTGGGATCATTAGGGAATCTCCTCGTAACGCTCTCCGCGTGACGCTCCCCGCGTGACGCTTTTTCATTTATGTGCCATAGTAAAGACATAAAATGTCAAAACACTGAAATTGTGACACAAATTTTGCGTGACGGAAATTTTTGGTTGACCCCCCAGAGCAAAGACATATCCATGTCAATTTTGATTTTGGAGACCAAAAATTGAAAGTGAAAACAATGCTTTTGCTTGCTACCTTTAGGTAGACTCGGATGCAAAATTACCCTAAAAGTATTGGATTTATCAATGTCAAGTAATGATCACGTTCTTAAATCTCCAGTCCCTCTCACTAGAATCTACGTCCATACAATTTTACGGGTCCAATCAACTACCCTTAATCATTTATCTAAAAGAATAAACCATAACCGATATAAATATCTAATCGTGATTATTAACATCTGATTCATGTTTTCTTAGGTTCTTAGGCCAATACAGCAGAATCCTTGCCATAATTATTGTGCCTCGAAATCTTTATTTCATCTCGTTTTTCCGGAACAAAGTTAGCCATTCTTTGACATTGAAGAACTGAGGAATGACTTTTAACGGATTAAGGTTTTTGGTCTCAAGGTTGGTTACGTGAACTATCGGAAGTTCGAAGCAGTTTCAACATCCTCGCCGCGCAACCGTGAAATCCTGAGCACGCAAGATCTCATGAACGAGTCATTCAATTCAGCTCTAATCGGAGGTGAATTTGGAGTCAATTAACGTCTGCACCTTCCATATAAGCTCAGTGGTTGTAATTGTATCCTAGATTTCCCAAAGGAGTTCCGTTTCAACAGCACCACAGGGATTTGAATAGAAATTATCCACAATGGACCCTCAGCTGATCAGTGCTCTTCCATACCTTGCTCTTCTTAATGTCCTGAAGGAGTTCCATTTCACGTTTCAACACCATAGGTACCCGTAGATTAGGACAGTATAGAGTATAGAAATTGAACTCAGAGATCCCGTACCTCAGAACATCACTAAGGGCCGGTTTATCAATTATCTACATTAACTGCAGAATAGCTATACTGAGTATAGCGCTATACTCCAGATAAAGAATGTGAGTCGTTTATGAATGCCGAGTTACCTAGTGGATAAAATTATCCCTCAGGTAAACTCTGTCTGGCAGATATAGCTGTTAGAGCTGTTCCATGGATCGACTATTAAAAAACCGGGTCAGACGTCCACAACATAACAATGTCCATCATGCTAACAAGCTCGGCAAATAAGAAACCACCACATTTTTGCCATTTGCTATTTGCTTCATTTCTAGAGAGAGAGAGAGAGAAATACATACAAGAATTGCGACATTGAAACTTGCAACCTGACTTATTATGAATGGATTATTGTGATCAGTAAGTTGTGGACTTAATTTCATCTTCAATCTGTGTTGGAATGTAAAGAACGGTATCTTCGTCCAACCGAAACCTCAATAATAATACGCACTCGTCCCGTATTAGTAGGTGATCTACACGGGGTCTTACTTTGTATATAGCATTTGCACTTTGAATTAAACCTTTAGCGAATTGAATTAAACTTTCCGCGAATTGAATTAAACTTTTCCCTAAATGAATTAAACTTTTCTCAAATTGAATTAAACTTTTCGCAAATTGAATTAAACTTTCTGCAAACTGACGTTAGGCGAATCTGTTATTTTAATCAAGACAAAATGTAAAACTTCAACAAAATGTATATATTGTAACAAATTGTGCAAGTGATGGAACGAGCACGAAAGTTGTAGATTTAAACATAATCCAGCACCTCATCAAGTTAATCTGAAGGTAAATTATTTATTTATTAATAACAAAACTGTGCTCGCAACGTATCCATCTATAGTTGACATTTTATATAATTTATAGGAATTAGCAAGAAGACCTCTAAAAGCAAAAGGTAATGGAGAGGTCATACGTCCTATGAGGATATCAGTGTTCCTTTCTTGCTGTTTTTTCTTTTAAATTTTAGCCGCGTCTCAACCGGAAGGGTTTCTTAATGTCATTGATCTTTTCACGTACCTATGTAGGTTTAATTCATTTTGCGGAAAGTCTAATTCAATTCGCGGAAAGTTTAATTCAATTTGCGAAAGGTTTAATTCAAAGTGCGAATGCTATATATACACTAGGGTGCCCGCTATTTTGCACGGTGGTCCGCTGACTGATTCAAGGCCGTCTGAAATGCCGACGAAAACTGACTACAAGGCGGTGTTCTGGAACCTTGTACGAGTAGAAATTGACCCTCCAGGAAATCCGGGCTGATCGTTTACTCGTACAAGACGCAAATCAAACATTCAGTTTTCGGGTGTTGTAACAACCTAAATTATGGGCTCAGTAAAAAAAATTGGTTGAAACTAGACCCAAAATGGGGTAGAATGTCACCAACCGCATTCTTTATCTCAACCCGTTGCCGAGATATGATTTTTTAAAGTTTTTTTCGACAAAAAACACGTTTTAGACCATAAAAACCTCATTTTCTCCACTATAGATACACTTTTTTTAATTTTTGACTACATATCTGAAATCAGCGTTAAATTTCGTATAAGAATACTGTTCTCTGGATCTTCAGAAGTTCAATCCTTAAACCATAATCCTTGTTCAAACGTGAGAAAAATTATAAAAACCAAGTTTCCCGAAAATCTTCGAAGCTGTACTGTCTCCCAATAAATAATCTTGAGACTTATTAAACCTCACAAATTTATTCTTCATTTAAAGAGCTTTCAAACGATGGAGACGCTTTTGAAATTTCCTTTCAAATTGGTGCAGTTATTTAACCTGGAAGATGAAAAAACGTGTTACCTTTTGGTTGTTTTGTTCTTGATGGACGGGCTGGGATGAGAAAACAAATGAAAACACGGCGGCTGTAAAAAACGACTAAGACTTCCTAATCTCGTTGAATAGTTGAACTCTGTCTCTCATCAACGCGTTGGAAATAGTTTTGACTGAAGAAAATGAGTTAGCTCGTCCATTCACTCTGTGACGGTGGGGTCGTTTCGAAAAAGGGCAAGAGCGTGCATCCGCAGTCGAGGGAGCCACTTCGAAAACACAAAATTGTGAGTTTCATTTGAAGCAATAATGTAAATGTAAAAGTAAATTTGTTTTCTCTTTATCCAGGAGTAATTTTCATTTGCAATTGCGTTTTTTCCGTTGCCGAGTTTTTATTTGTTTTTTCATCCCAGCCCGTCCATCAAGAACAAAACAACCAAAAGGTAACACGTTTTTTCATCTTCCAGGTTAAATAACTGCACCAATTTGAAAGGAAATTTCAAAAGCGTCTCCATCGTTTGAAAGCTCTTTAAATGAAGAATAAATTTGTGAGGTTTAATAAGTCTCAAGATTATTTATTGGGAGACAGTACAGCTTCGAAGATTTTCGGGAAACTTGGTTTTTATAATTTTCTCACGTTTGAACAAGGATTATGGTTTAAGGATTGAACTTCTGAAGATCCAGAGAACAGTATTCTTATACGAAATTTAACGCTGATTTCAGATATGTGGTCAAAAATTGAAAAAAGTGTATCGATAGTGGAGAAAATGAGGTTTTTATGGTCTGAATCGTGTTTTTGTCGAAAAAAACTTCAAAAAATCATATCTCGGCAACGGGTTGAGATAAAAAAAAAGTGCGGTTGGTGGCATTCTACCCCATTTGGGGTCTAGTTTCACCCAATTTTTTTTTTTTTACTGAGTCCATAATTTAGGTTGTTACAACACCCGAAAACTGAATGTTTGATTTGCGTCTTGTACGAGTAAACGATCAGCTCGGATTTCCCGGGGGTCAATTTCTACTCGTACAAGGTTCCGGAACACCACCTTGTAGTCAGTTTTCGTCGGCATTTCAGACGGCCTTGAATCAGTTAGCGGACCACCGTGTTTGAGAAAAGTGGAAATTCGATGACCTCCACCCGAAATTTAGTTTAAAATGTAAAAAAAATGACCCCTGAATTTTTTCAGATTTTTTGAATAACAAAAACCTACGCCCTTAGCTCAATTTTGGTTTTTGAAATAGGTACGCTTTTTTTCGCCAATATTAGACTTTTAACTTTTACGAACTTCATTGTGAAATTGGGAAAACTTCGTATTTTTACGTATTTCTGTTAGAATTTTGATTTTTTGACAGTAAATTCGAGTTCAGCGACTCAAAAAACATAAGAATACGAATTTTCATAATTTTACAATAAATTTTGAAAAATTGTCATTTTTTGACATGATTTTGACGATTTTGAGATTCCAAACTGTCAAAAGTTGTTGCTGTCGACTTGTTTTGACTGATATTAGAGTTCAGCGACCCCAAAAACGTAAGTAAAGCTTACTCAGCCGGATTTTTTCATAACAAGTGAATGACCTGGTTTTCTTGCGTTGAGCTGTTTGGAAAAATATCACTTGGGAATAACAACATCCCAGGAGTTCTTGAAGAAGTGAACCGAAATGGGCTTGGAATCCTCTTAACAACATAGTACTAAACAATGCATTTCATTTCGGCAAATAGAGTTTGATAGTATTTTCCAAATATTGTAATTTTTAATACGAATGTTTCTAGTCATTTTGGTGTAACTTTATCATATTAGGGAATGAAAAAGCTGTTTGTGTTACCCAAGGATATCATGGCACAGCCTTGGTACAATGGTTTTAAATAGTTCAACGAAATCCTAAGCCATCATACAAATTTCAGTCATTTTGGGCCGAAAGGTCGTTAGTTGAGCCGATTTGACTTTTTCACGTTACAATTTACTGGTTAGAATTGATCCTAATGCGTTCGAAATTAATATGAAATCAAGAGAGAGAACCTAAAATGTCCAGTTTCCACGGACCAATCAGCTAACAGTTATGTAGGATCAAGGTATTCCTGTTTACGTATTATTCTCTACTACAAGTCCGTATACAGGGTGACCTGACTCTACCAATCGCAATATAATTTATAGGGAGTTTTTCTAGAACATATACCCAATTACCAACAGAATTTGTACGAAATTGAACCAAAAGATGATGAGAAATTGACGTTAAGAGAAATTTACGTTTGCGGATGCGCACAGGCTAATATTGCGTCTACAGCATTGAAAATTAAAGGGGACCTTCAAGGAGCTAACCCGCACCATTCCTGAAAATTTCATTGAACTCGGACTGAAACTTGGTATTGTTTTGGGCGTGACAAGGATTTACCACAGACAGACAGACATACATACATACATCAAAACAGACAGACAGACAGACAAGGAATCGGAATTGATCGGCAAGCTCTGAAACGCAAGAAGCAAGTGGAAATTTTTCAAACGGAATTAATTTTCAACATGTAATGTCAAACCTTCTTCTCAAATTACTAGGTACCTATTTTCCATCTTGGCTTGTAACAGCTATCGAAAACTGTTACGGTGATCCATTCAATGGAATGGCGTGCCCGTTGGTACTCCCAAGGTGCACTGGTCCGCTTGCTTTTAATCGTTGTTCAACCTTCTGAACGGTCAACCTCTCTCTTCCATTTGCATTAATAGCAGTTAATATTATATAAACGCCCATCGTTTATACTAATACCTAATCCATTGCTATCCCGCATACCTCTCTCTTCCCTGCGGTATTTCTTTCATCTTTAAAAGAAGTGAATATAGGAAACTAATCAACCAAGAGGCTAGATAGAAACCCCCCCCCCCCCCCCCCTGATTACCTTTCTTTTGGAGCAACATAAAGAAAAGCGTAATAAATTATCCCAGTGATTGAAATCTTGTACTAGGTACTTATTTCATCTGAGTCGCAAAATTACATCGAAAGATTGAAATATAATATAGAAGTCCTAGAATTTTGATCACGACAATCGGTAGACTGTCACATGCTCCAGGACTATTCCTTTCTGGCCGCGGAGCGGAATGTGAGTGGGTACCTACCTATCTAGGTACCTCAGTTCACTCATTTTCTCAATAGGTTTCATTTGGTTTGGAATAGGTTTCATTTGGTTTACAAGAGGATTCATTTAATTTGGAAAAAGTTTCATTTGGTTTGGAAGAGGTTTCATTTGACTTGGAAAAGGTTTCATTTGACTTGGTAAAGGTTTTATTTGACTTGGAAATGCTATATATATCGGGATATATATCGATATATATATATAAATATCGGGATATTTCTGTAAGTACGTGTTTTTATGTTCATGTTTCATGTTAATGTTTACCCACATGTTTGTCCACTTCGCAGTTGCGGCCGGTGAATCCTTCGGGGCAGAGGCACCTAAAATCACCGTCTTCCTCCGCCACGTTCACGCAGGTCGCTCCGTTCTCGCAAACTCCGTTGTGTTCTTCGCAATACTTGAGTTCTGCAACAGTAACATAGGAAAATCAAATACCATAACCCCTCTTGAGAACTTGAGACAATTGCATACACAAATATCAGAATCAATATGGTTTAATGATAACAATTCACATTAAGAACACGGATATTTTTCGTGAGATGATGGTTTCTATGGCATTTCGAGTAACCATGCCGATAGAAACCAGTGATGCTTCGGAACCACTGACGTTCGTAAGTAACTCTACTTGAAGATTAGGAACCAAATATTCGCAGAAAATAAGATCAAAACAAAATTTGTTAGGAAACTAAAAGATTTTGAGTTGGATATGTATTTTACGAGGTGGGGGGTAACTCATTCAAGTTTAGAGATTTTTTAGCGAATTTTCGTAGAAAATAAAGCTATTGCATGCAATGGCTCAGAAAATTTTAAAATCAAAATTTTTGAAAATTTTCTTCCGAAAACCATTTTGAGGCTTTCTGAAACGATTCCTGAAGTTTGCGCTTTTCAAATATATATAGGTATATATATATATATATATATATATATATATATATATATATATATATATATATATATATATATATATATATATATATATATATATATATATATTCATTTATTCCAGACGATAACTCTCCTTAGGATTGAGATAAAAATACCGTTCTTGCGCCAAAAAATCAAGCTTTCTAAATGAAAGGATGAGTTCGTTGGCCAGAACTTTTTGAGCTCATTAAATTGGTCAAATTTCAAAAAATGTGCTCAAAAATCACTAAAAATGGCTAAAAACGGCCAAAAATCGTTAAATTCATCATATTTAGCAGAATTTTAGTCAAAACAAAATTAATCAACAATTAACTAGAACATTAAAACATTTTTGCTTAAACTCACGCTTTCATCAATAAGTCCTAAAAAATCTATAAAAACTTCAACAAATTCGCTCATACTATCATGCTGCGTGACTGGAACTTTGAACTGTTTTCTTGAACCCTTAAAAGTCGTAATCACTCGATGCAGTTACGTCACCTCCACTAAATTACTATTCCACTGAAATGTCTGTTTCTATCTGTAGCATTTTTCAGTCAAATGAAACCTTCTTCCTATCAAATGAAACTTCGTACCGACCAAATGAAACCTCTTTTCAACCAAATGAATCTTTTTTTCAAACAAATGAAATCTCATTTCATTAAAATGAAACTTTTCGGTCCACCATATTGCTGATCACCGCGACCAACTGCTCCAACTTCGTGATAACATGATGATGAAACTGCTGCCGCAGCTTCTGGACACCCGCTTCACTAAATTAATTTGTAGTGCCTCTGCATTAACTTGTTTAGCAAAAATCTGAAATAAAATGTAATTTTTTCCTGGATGATTCAAAGAAGTTCCATTTGATTGAAACAAAAAAGTTTCATTTGGTTGATAAGAGTAATCATTTGATTGGTACATGGTTTCATTTGGTAGTTACGAGGTTTCATTTGATTGAAAAAAGATTTCATTTGACTGAAAAATGCTATATATTCAATCATCATTTTCATCGTTTGAAGATATTGTTCGTTAGAGGAAAAGGATGTTGAATGCAACCCTCAAGATCGAGACACCGTTTTCTAGAGATAAGTGCCTGCCAGGAGATGGCTTGATCACAGAATGAGCAAAAATGGGAAGGTCGTCCGTAGGATGGAATAGAAAATGAGATCTGAAACAGGCGCCTATGTGACGAACATCGTGATGAGATCACGTGCGATTGTCGCATTTCGGTTACTAATTACCCAGACAAGAGGCGGCATCAGATTGGTCAATCAAGATTTACAATGAGAATTATTAAAATTGCCGTCTTTTCGAATTGAAGAGATTTTCGCTACTGACAGTTTTACTGCAGAACAAGATCTACGAAAAGTAGTGAAATGGATGTCGGAGAGTTCACTCACAATCAACATCTCGAAATCAGTGCACATGCCAATAGCTCGAAGAAAAGTTGATGCTGAAATTAGGGAAATTAAAGAACATACTTGTGATGAAAGAATTTTACGAAAGTCAAGTTCGGTTCACATTCACGCTCGCACGTGACATCAACGTTGCAAACCGGACGACCGACACTTTCTGTCAACCAAAACAAGATTCACAAATTATTACGAGGTACTTGAGCTCGTCCAGCTGCCAGGGCCCATAACCTAATATAGGCACTGGATAAAATAATAAAAGGCATTGAAAATAAAAATTTGAACGTGAATAATTAAACGTGCACGTAGGAGAGCGCTAAAAACACCATGACACAAAGATGGAACTCGAACTAGCACTATTGAGAAATACAAAAAAATGGCGACGAGAACATAACAGTGTTGATCACAAAATCAGCTGATGTAATTATTCCGCAATGACCGAAATTATACATTCAAATTAAAAGAAGAATTGAATTAATGGTACAATCGTGTTGAAATTTATATGAGGTAATCAAGTCATCTTCTTCCAACTATCATCCAAATGTAAGCGAAATCGAACGACTAGAGTGTGAAAAAACCAGTCATGCAGCATGACCCCATGAGCGAATTTTTGAAGAAATCTTCGACATTTCAGTCGCTATTGACCGTGTTGAGAAATTTTAGTTTATGATTTTGATAGACAAACATGGAATCAAATTATTAACACATGCACAGAGTAAACTCATCAGTTGTGATTACATTTTTTTTTTTTTTTTTTTTTTTTAAGCACCTACTACCTACGTTTTAAACACCATGGTTCTAGGATTGGTTATACAGGGATACTTCCATAAGGTAGTTCTGAATTTGGACAATGTTTCATGCAAATATTACCGATTTTTACAACTAGCGAACGGCATTATTTCGATTTTTGACTGATTTTTCAACTTTGAAATTTTTGAAAACTTGATACATATTCTTATAGAAAATTTTACGATGATTCCGAATATACCACATGTTAGTATGCTGAAAAAATTATTTCGCACAACAAATCGCAAAAAACAGGCTATTTTGAGAATTTTGACTACATTTTTGAAAATTTCAACCCGAAGATGTAATCCGATCATGCTGGCCAACGAACTTGAACTTTCGTTTTGTGTCCTTAACATTTTAAAATTTTTTTGAAGTTTCTAGCACAATTCTACGGACAGTTATCGTCTGGAATGACACATACATACATACATACATATACATACATACATATATACATACATATATACATACATAAAAAAATGCGTTAAACTTCAGAATATGATTCAGAATAGCCTGAAACGGATTTCTGCATAAAATGTTTTCAAAAATTCACATTCTACAAATTTTGAGGCGAGAGCAATAGCTTAATTTTCTTCAAAAATTCGCTAAAATGGAGCATAATGGAATATACTTTTGCGTATGCGTAGAGAGAAGTATTGATTCAGCAACAATGAAACTGATAAGGGACCCTCTACCTCCTAGCCCGCACAAACCCTGAAAATTTCATCCACACTGTGGAAAATAAGCTTGTTACAAGGATTTGCGGACACACGACACACCCACACACACAAACAGACAGACAAGGCACCAAAGTTGTTCAGAATGGTCTAAAACGTAAAATGCGAGTGGGAATTTTGGAGACCGAATTCCCCCCCCCCCCCCCCCCCCGAAAGAGAAAACAATGCTTCCGCTACCTTTAGGTAGACTCGGAAGCGAAAACCTTATGAATTACTTGAGAGCATAAGGATTAGAAGAGGCAAGTGCTATAGGATAAAACTTCCTAAAACTAAGCATTATTTTGCACAAATCACCATTGTATGCTCAGCTCAGCTACAAATTATGAATAAAGTGTTTGATGTTATCCATAAATAACTAACTCAAACCACAGCATTGAAATTTTAAAAAAAGTCCAGTCATGCAGCATGACCCCATGAGCGAATTTTTGAAGAAATCTTCGACATTTCAGTCGCTATTGATCGTGTAGAGAAATTTTAGTTTATTATTTTGATAGACAAACATGGAATGAAATTTTAAACAAGCACCTACTACCTACGTTTTAAACAGCATGGTTCTAGGATTGATTATACAGGGTTACTTCCATAAGAGTAGTTCAATCTGAATTTGGACAATGTTTCATGCAAATATTACCGATTTTTACAACTAGCGAACGGCATTTATTTCAATTTTTGACTGATTATTCAACTTTGAAATTTTTGAAAACTTGATACATATTCTTATAGGAAATTTTACGCTGATTCCGAATATACCACATGTTAGTATGCTGAAAAAATTATTTCGCACAACAAATCGCAAAAAACAGGCTATTTTGAAATTTTTTACATTTTTGAAAATTTCAACCCGAAGATATAATCCGATCATGCTGGCCAACGAACTTGAACTTTCGTTTTGTGTCCTTAACATTTTAAAATTTGTTTGAAGTTTCTAGCACAATTCTACGGACAGTTATCGTCTGGAATGACACATACATACATATATACATACATATATATACAAATATACATACATACATACATACATTAAAAAATGCGTTAAACTTCAGAATATGATTCAGAATAGCCTGAAACGGATTTCTGCATAATTTTTTTCTCAAAAATTCACATTCTACAAATTTTGAGGCGAGAGCAATAGCTTAATTTTCTTCAAAAATTCGCTAAAACGAATTAAGAAATTCATGAGCAATTAAGCATATGATTACTTAACAAGAAATCATCAAACCAAAGGATGAAACAACAAGATAAAAGGACAAAACTTATTAAACAAGAAAAAACCTAACCAAATTTAAAATCAATCTCCATTATAGAACTCGATACCTATCTTGAAATTCCCAACATAATCAAGAACAACTCATTGTAACGAATATTCAAACCGTAACTATTAGGTAATTAGGTATAGCTGTAACTAGCTGTAACTTCCTTTTTTTTAACTCCGAGGATGAACACCACTGTGGGACAAAGGATGTATTTTTAGGACGTCCCTCTGAAGTTATGTCTTATATGCAAGGCTTCATAATTAACAAGGACGCCTATTGATCCAGGGGGTTGGGGGATGACCCAAGCATGAGACAAAAAATAACGTCAAACAAATCCTTTTCGGACCATTTTATGATTTTAGCTCGATTTAGCTCGTATTTTTACGTATTTCTGTTAGAATGTTCATTAAATTTAACAACAAAAAACAAATTCGAGTTCAGCGTCTCAAAACACATAAGAATACAAATTTTCATAACTGTACAATGTATAACTGTATGTTGAAAAATTGTCATTTTTTGAGATGATTTTGACGATTTTGAGATTCCAAACTGTCAGAAGTTGTTGCTGTCGACTTGTTTTGACTGCATATTCGAGTTCAGCGACCCCAAAAACATAAGTATACAAAGTTTCACAATTTTACAAAGAAGTTTGTAAAAGTTATATTCAAAAGTCTGATATTGAAAAAAAAGCGTATTTCAAAAACCAAAATCGAGCTACCGGCGCACAGTGGGGCCAAGGTGGAAAAAAATCCATTTTTGCAAAGTAACTCAAAAAGGGATGTAATGTGGTTTTCTCAAAGTTTATTACCTGTAGAATAAGGGATTGAAAGACCTTCGGTGGCTAAAAATTGTTTTCACTACCAAATGTAGGCTGAAACATGATATTTCGAGATTTCAAGCTTTTTGAAAGTATAATTTGAAAATTGCATACCACGTTCTATGTGATTGAAAAAATTCCTAAATGGTATAATGTTGGCAATACATTCATGTAGTATCGCTAAGAAATACCAATTATTTTTTCAAAACATTATGGCTTGAACAAGCCATTGAGGCATGGAAAAAACGAGCTTCGCCTTCCTTTGGTTTGGCTCATTTTTTTTCTTGATGTTCTGACCATCATCAAGAAGCTGTACGAATTTCATCGCCGTATTCCACCGTATTCAGGTGTAGTGGATTAAAATGTGATCAAAGACATAACGAGACCGTCTTTGCCGTCACACATTAGATTGGTCCTTTTTCTTAAAATGTGTTGAAAAAATCACTAAAAATGGCTAAATACGGCTGAAAATTATTGAATTTATATTTATTAGTGGAATATTGCTCAAATAAAGTTTATTAACTATAAATTGAAAATTTTACGTACAAAATTATGCTGAAAGATTTAATTAAATTTCATATAAATTTGCTTTAAAAAAAATCTATAAAGACTAAAAAAAAATATATTCCAAAGTTTTTTTTAATAACAGATTATAATTTGAATTAGTTTTTTGCCATAAAGACTAATAAGACTAATAGCCAAAAATTTCTTTACACTCAAAAAGCTCAAATTTTAAAAGAATTTAACATTATACAATACAATAATTTACGAAAATTAGCTCGTATGATCATGATGCATGATTGGGACTTTTTCGCTCTTTCTTTGGAATTGACGACGAAGCCTGAACATCACGAATTCGTGTTGCGAAAATCGGTCACGAAATTACGACAATCAACTCAACTCAAATCGGAAATTCAGCTATGAGAATCAATATCTTTTCAAGTTGCAAGAACGGTAAAAAAATGCGCCGAAATTTCACCTTTTCAAGGTCTAGCCAATTTGACTTTTACTTCATTCTTCCATTAAGTGAGGAAGCTAAGGAACTATTAATTTTGTAGAAGTTTAATCGCTCAACATTAATTTAATTTTTTTTTTTTTTTTTTTTTTTTTTACTGTATTTAAAACTGTAAAGTCTGTAGACCCCCTGAAGATGATGGAATAAACCGTCGAAAGCTAGGGAACAAAATTTACTCAATCACCTGACCGAATCTCGATAATCAGTAACGCACTTTGCCGAAGCTAAAACCTACCTATATAAAATACCTACATATATTTATAAAGAAACCTTAATTTGAACAACCATTATCACCGTATTCCACGACCTCTGAAACTAAAAAGACAACTTTTTCTACGAAAAGTTGGTAAAAATGATCACAGTAAATTTTTCACAACCTTTCCCACTTTTATTAACTTTAAATGTTTTCTAAATTCACAAGATATAGTGCTAAAATAATAATTTCAAACTTCGGAAACATACTTTTCTAATGTATTTTTGTATTCTGAACTATTTCTGACTATTTCTTTTCAAAGATAATGATTTTTTCCCCATTTTTGGCCATTTGGTCCCACTGTGCGGCGTAGGATGTTGTATTATGCGAAAAATCTGAAAAAATTCAGGGGTCACTTTTTTGACATTTTCAAGCAAATTTCGGGTGGAGGTCATCAAAATTCCACCTTTCTCAAAATAGCGGACACCCTAGTTTTTACAGAGAGAGAAATACTGTTAATTTGGTGCATAATAACACAAAAACGGAGGTTGCGCCACATTGCATGAAATAAATTCTAATCGCACATCTGTGAACTTACATTACGAAGTTAATTTAATAACTTGTTGTTTCTAACAGTCCTCTTTGTTGACAGTAAAGTTTTTTTGCTTCCGAGACTGCAAGGCAGCGGAAGCTTTGTTTTCACTTTTGAAATGAAAAAAATTGTTTGCTCCAAAATCAAAATTTCCACTCGCATTTTGCGTTTCAGAGCCTCCTGAACAAATTTGGTTTCGTGTCTGTCTGTCTGTCTGTCTGTCTGTCCGTCCACATTTCCTTGTAACAGCCATAACTTCCACAATTTTGATCCGATTTTGACCAAATTTTCAGATATCGTGCGGGTTAAGCTCTAGATGGTCCCCTATCAACTTCATCATGATCGAATCAACGGTAGCTTCTGCGCAGGCGCTAACGTGAATTCCTTGTGACGGTCATAACTCGGCCGGTCAATGTTGAACGGATTTCAGTCAAATTTTCAGGGATGATGTGGGTAAGGTCCCTTGAGGTCCCATAAGACAATAATCATAATTGCATTAGCGGTACGCTCTGCGTATGCGTGAACGAAATATTCTTGTTACGGTCCTTGCAACAGCCGTAATTTTCACAATTTTGATGCGATTTTCTTAACATTTTTAGGGATTGTGCGGGTATAGCTCTACATGGTCCCCTATCAGTTCCGTCATGATCGAATCAACGGTAGCCTCTGCGCAGGCGCAAACAAAATTTTCTTGTTTCGGTCATAACTCAGGCAATTGTGAACGGATTTCGGTCAGATTTTCAGGGATGGTGCGGGCAAGGTTTCTTGAGGTCCCGTATCACATTCTTCGCAATCATCAGCAGCGGTACGCTAGGCGCATGCGCGAAAGTGATGTTTTTGTTACGGTCACAGCTTAGTTAATTTTATCGGATTTTGTTCAAATTTTCAGAGATGATCCCGGTAGAGTCCCTTGAGGTGCCATACGAATCGTACGGTACAACCAGTGATTGTGCCCATCATGCCGGGAATTTATTTGCAATGAATATTCCCGGCGGGAATTATTTTTTCTCCTCCTTTTTAAATATTTGCTATTCCATATATGGAATACCGAAGTTCATGTGCAGCGAAATACATGCATGTTCCATTGAAGGACTGTCATGCGGACTACATCCTGGATGGTCCCATATTAAAATCAAAATTTTCCTTATTAATTTCATTTTTTATATGTACCATTCAGCTTCCAATTTCCCACCTTATTAATTCCCTGATGCCAGAACCGGTCGTTTCTAGTTTTCTGGAATTTATCGGTGACGTACTGTGAAGGTCACGAGGAAGCTCATGTGCCATTTCCTTGGCAGAGTATTTTTTTTAACTCTCAAACTCACCCTCAAAACTCAAACAAAACTTTCAAGTATTCAACAGGGTGTCTACAGGAGAATATAGAAGCCACTGATTTTTATGGCGTCGGTAACCAAATAGTCATAATATAAATCCAGTACCGAGATTCACAAAACATACGAAAGAATCAATTGAGATTTTTGAATCTATAATACTAAATATTTTGTACATTGTAGTTTACTAATATTCTGTAAGTAGTCTTAGATTTCGGTACTTTATAAGTAGGCTTGAATCAATAAAAAAGTTGTGAAGATCTAATTTTATATAGGCTACTCATGATTACAGTAGGTCTACTGGTAAGTATTTCAGGATGCTATTCTTAAAGAAATTAAAGCCTGTAAAAGGTCACTGTTTTTTAAAATTTAGAACCCCAAAAATCTCCAAAAAGTCCCGATTTTTATTTTACAGATCTAGTAGACACCCTGTAAGAACACAAAACAGGAGGTTGCGCCACATTGCATAGGGGAAATAAATTCTAATCGCACATCTGTGAACTTACATTACGAAGTTAATTTAATAACTTGTTGTTTCTAACAGTCCTCTGTATAACGTGTACCCAATATTGTAGTTTCTATACAGTCCTCTTTTTTTTTTTTTTTTTTTTTTACATTATAAACCAAATTTTGGGTGGAGGTCATCAAAATTCCACATTTCTCAAAAAAGCGGGCACCATAGTAAAAACCAAAGTAATTTTCTCTGCAATTTTATTTAAATTAAGTACTTCGAATTCCTTGAAGAGAAGAACCAAAGATGGGAAACTGGTATGTTTTATCAAGCAAAATCTTAGACATTTTTGAGTAAGTGCTAAGATTGATTCAAACGTAGAACCCAAAGCAATTGATTAAATCGTTAAATCATTATTGATTTGGATGATGATTTGGGAAAACTTACTTGATACACGGAATAAAACCCAAAGCAATTGATTAAATTGTTAAATCATTATTGATTACGGTGATGATTTGGGAAAACTTACTTGATCAACGGAATAAAATCCAAAGCAAGAGCAATAAGAACCCAAAGCAAATGATTAAATCGTTAAATCATTATTGATTTGGATGATGATTTTGGAAAACTTACTGGATCAAAGGAATAAAATCCAAAGCAAGAGCAATAAGAACCCAAAGCAAATGATTAAATCGTTAAATCATTATTGATTACGATGATTATTTGGGAAAACTTACTTGTTCTACGGAATAAAATCCAAAGCAAGAGCAATAAAAACCCAAAGCAATTTATTAACCCGTTAAATCATCATTGATTACGATGATGATTTGGGAAAACTTACTTGATCTACGGAATAAACTCCAAACAAGAGCAATAAAACCCCAAAGCAATAATTGATTAAACCTTTAAATCATTATTGATTTGGATGATGATTTTGGAAAACTTACTGGATCAACAGAATGAAATCCAAAGCAAGAGCAATAAGAACCCAAACAATTGATTAAATCGTTAAATCATTATTGATTTGGATGATGATTTTGGAAAACTTACGTGATACACGGAATAAAATTCACTTCGAACTTGTGGTAAAGCTGAGAGCGGGTCCGATGAGTCAACTGAAAGCGCGAGTTCCTCCAGGAGCCCCCCCGCGCCCCTCCACCCAAGCAATCCTGGGGAACCCCGCAGGGAGTCTGAGTCCTGTCGAGTCCCTAATCCCTCGCCGTCTCACCGGGGGGAATACCCCGTTGTCATGACCACAGCGCGACGCCGGGGGTAAGGGGGGTCCTGAGTCGGGAGCGTCCTGAGTCGAGGGGGAATCCTGAGCAGACGAAGTACCGCGGCCCGATCGCCCCACACAACTACTGGGGATCACCCGAACGCTGACTGATTTCCAAGGCGGGAGCTCTCAAGGTCAATGACAGGGAAGATCCCCCCCCCCTCCCCTCCCCTCCCCCCTCCTCCTCACCTCCCTCCTCCTCCTGACCCCGATCCTCCAGGCTTTCTCTCTCCCGACATTCTTTCAACCAACTTTCTTTGCTCTCCATTCCTTCTTCCTGTCTTTCCACACTCAACTAGTTTTAAGTTTATAGGAAAAGGAAAAAACGCTGCAAATTATTTCACAAAGGTTTATTATTTTTTCAATTGAGTATGATCGTAGTTTTAGTTGGCTAGCGTTCGTCATAAGGCCCGTCCAGACTCCTCGGCGTGTCCTATTTCGAGTTGCCACAACCTATACTTCTATAATTATATACGCATGTTTATTTTTCTCGATTTGAGCTCCTATCTATTCAAATAGTTATTGCCTTAATAATATCATTATCTAAGTACGTACGAAAAGTCGAGAGGATATGTTATTAAATATGCGTAGGAAAAGCTTTGGTACACAAAGATGACCTTGAAAAAAACATATTCATGCCTCGAACGAACGCCGGCGCCGTACCCACCACATGCCACGGCGCCGGCGCCTCCACCGTGACCCCCCTGCCAAGCGTGCCAGGCGTGCGCGCGTCGAAACAGACACTTTTTTGCCCGTTTTTGGCCCATAGCATCTATGCGAGTAAAGCGATCGGGATGGTTAAACGTTAGGACCAACTAGACCCCAAATGGAGTCTATGTGCGAAAGAACGGGTTTTTTTAAGTCAATTCTTAGGCCTTTTATGGCCCGGACGGCGAACGGCGGACGGCGAACGGCGGACGGCGGACGGACATTTCAAATTTGGATTCTACGTACCTTGAAACGTAAAGTGACAAAGTTTGAGGGGGGGTTATAAAAATTTTTTTGCTACACGATCACATAGGCTTATTATTGGAAATAATAAACCAAAATGGGGAATTTCACGGTTATTTTTGATTCGCTCAATTTTTATTATTATTTTATTTTTATTTTTTTTTTTTTATTATTATTTTATTTTATTTTATTATTATTATTTTTTAATTTTAAGCGTACTTTCTTTGTAAAGATGAGCCGTAATGGTCAAATTGACTAAAATCGCCCCAAAATTCACCAAATTTGCACAAAATGTGTTCCAGGATGTTCAGCTAGTGACCCTCACCTTCCCATTCGTCTTCGCGAACGCAGTTTAACACTTGATTCTCATCAGGCAAGTCCCAAGGTAAATCAAACACATTTTTTCGTAATTGTAAACGACAGGGATAGAATTAGAGGTTTTTTTTCTTGAAGTATCTATGCTTTTAAAAAGGACTCAACGAGTCTCAGCCCGATCTCTTCGGGAACCTCTTGAGATAAAAGGTATACGATAAAAAGTACATGTTTTTGCGATTTTCTATTATTTACTAATTATATTTTATTATTTTTAAATTATCTGGGCAAATTTGGGCAAAAACGAACTTTTTCCCGTACATTTACAGATGTTTCACCAGAGGCTCCCGGTGAAATCGGGCTGAGACTCTTTTAGCGAATTTTTGAAGAAAATTAAGCTATTGCTCTCGCCTCAAAATTTGTAGAATGTGAATTTTTGAAAACATTTTATGCAGAAATCTGTTTCAGGCTATTCTGAATCATATTCTGAAGTTTAACGCATTTTTTTATGTATGTATGTATGTATGTATGTATGTATATATGTATGTGTCATTCCAGACGATAACTGTCCGTAGAATTGTGCTAGAAACTTCAAACAAATTTTAAAATGTTAAGGACACAAAACGAAAGTTCAAGTTCGTTGGCCAGCATGATCGGATTACATCTTCGGGTTGAAATTTTCAAAAATGTAGTCAACAATTTCAAAATAGCCTGTTTTTTGCGATTTGTTGTGCGAAATAATTTGTTCAGCATACTAACATGTGATATATTCGGAATCAGCGTAAAATTTCCTATAAGAATATGTATCAAGTTTTCAAAAATTTCAAAGTTGAAAAATCAGTCAAAAATCGAAATAATGCCGTTCGCTAGTGATATCAACAAAGTCCAGTCATGCAGCATGACCCCATGAGCGAATTTTTGAAGATGTTTCATGCAAATATTACCGATTCTTACAACTAGCGAACGGCATTATTTCGATTTTTGACTGATTTTTCAACTTTGAAATTTTTGAAAACTTGATACATATTCTTATAGGAAATTTTACGCTGATTCCGAATATACCACATGTTAGTATGCTGAAAAAATTATTTCGCACAACAAATCGCAAAAAACAGGCTATTTTGAAATTTTTGACTACATTTTTGAAAATTTCGACCCGAAGATGTAATCCGATCATGCTGGCCAACGAACTTGAACTTTCGTTTTGTGTCCTTAACATTTTAAAATTTGTTTGAAGTTTTCTAGCACAATTCTACGGACAGTTATCGTCTGGAATGACACATACATATATACATATATACATATATACATACATACATACATACATAAAAAAAATGCGTTAAACTTCAGAATATGATTCAGAATAGCCTGAAACGGATTTCTGCATAAATTTTTTTCAAAAATTCACATTCTACAAATTTTGAGGCGAGAGCAATAGCTTAATTTTCTTCAAAAATTCGCTAAAATCGGTCATATTTGCATGAAACATTGTCCAAATTCAGATTGAACTACTCTTATGGAAGTATCCTTGTATAACCAATCCTAGAACCATGCTGTGTAGGTAGTAGGTGCTTAAATAAAAAAAAAAAAAAAATGTAATCACAACTGATGAGTTTACTCTGTGCATGTGTTAATAATTTGATTCCATGTTTGTCTATCAAAATAATAAACTAAAATTTCTCTACACGATCAATAGCGACTGAAATGTCGAAGATTTCTTCAAAAATTCGCTCATGGGGTCATGCTGCATGACTGGACTTTTTTTTTTTTTTTTTTTTTTTTTGAGCCATTGGTGGTGGATTGCGGGGTAGTTGGTTGGGGCCCCTAGTAGCTTCTCAATTCCTCTCACCAAAGGGTACCTCAGTTTTATCTCCACCACGTCCCTGATCAGCATCAGGGGCGCGTTAATCCCTTAGATAAATTGCGCCCGAACAGGTGAGTATTTTGGTTTATTATTTCCAATAATAAGCCTATGTGATCGTATAGCAAAAAATTTTTATAACCCCCCCTCAAACTTTGTCACTTTACGTTTCAAGGTGCGTAGAATCCAAATTTGAAATGTCCGTCCGACGTTCGCCGTCCGGGCCATAAAAGGCCTCAGAATTGACTTAAAAAATCTGTTCTTTTGTACATAGACTCCACTTGGGGTCTAGTTGGTCCTAACTTCTCGCCAGCTCGATCGCTCCACTCTCATGGGTGCTATGAGCCAAAAATAGGTGAAAAAGTGTCTTTTTTTTGTATGTTTCAAGTTGTATAGAAATTGGAGATTTATGAGTGAAAAGAAAATGTTAGCTATTAATTTTATGGAAAAAAAAGTATTCTAAATGATACTCTTCTATTCAAAAAGAGATATTGGATTTTAGGCTATTTTTTGCAATTTTATATATTTAAAAAAAAAAATTTAATGAAGTTCAAGTTTTTAGCATAATTTCGTACATAAATTTTTGAATGTTCTATTTCATAGTTGATAAACTTTATTTGACCAATCATTTGCTAAAAAATATCAATTTAACAATTCTTAGCCATTTTCAGTGATTTTGTCAGCACATTTTTTGAAATTTGACCAATTAGACGATATTGATATACAGTATAGGTAGCACTTTAATATGTTGGAAAGATGACTTGGTAATAAATTGTTTTCTTTATCAACTATATTAAAAAGCGTAAAATTGTGAGATTCCGCTGCTGTAATGGATTGAACCCATTTGTGAGGTCCGAAGCTCCGAGTTCCGATACCTAAATATAGGTACTGTAAGTGGCGTTTAATAATATTATGGACCAGAGATCTACGTAGAAGAGCTGTCTAATACATACATAATAAACCTTTATGTAATTAATTTGCAGCGATTTTTTACTTTACTAAGTTCAAAATATTTTTCGATACTTGGTTTCACTTTTTCTGTCATTCATTATTAATATAACTCTCTTTATCTCTCATATAACCTACCTACCTAAGTTCCAGCCCTAGTTCAATGGTATTGACCCTTATCGCAAGACACAATCTGTGAGATGAATTTCATCTGATCGTGTAACTGAGCGAATAACCTGTCAGACTTTTCTGAAAAATTTGATGTAATTTCCAATTTTTATTGATGAAATACGTTATGGAAGAGTTAACTAAAACCACACACGTGTAGAAAGTTGTATTTTATGCATTTTTCAATATATGGTCGAACAAAAATTACAATATTAATCTGTCAGATGAAAATCTCGCCTCATCGTGTTAGGATTTGTAATGTGCCTGCCGAAAGGTTAAAAGAGAGTTTTTGGTAACCACTAAAGTAAGTACCCTTAAAGTCACCCTAAAGTACGTGACCATGAGGGACGTTAGCAGCGTCCTATGTAAGAATGGCTCATTCAACGTCACCCGTTTGGGGACCTAACGGCACACGACACCAGCCTAACCTTCCTGTAAATGTAACACTACTGGTCACCTCAAAATTACTCAAATACTGGTGAAGTAAATAAAAATCGTTTTTTTTCCAAATTCCCCATACATCAGTACCTACTAATTATGTTGATGTAGCGGGTAGGTTTTTGAACACCTCTCAAACTTGGTTATTTTACGTTTCAAGTCGCGTAGAAACCGAATGTGCCATCTGAAGTCCGCCTCCGCTGTCTAGCTTTACTAGCCTTCAACTCGATCGAAAAAAATCCGTTCTTTTGCGCACAGGCTCTATTTGGTCGATTAGAGCCTTGTTTTTATTATTATTTTACATATTTTAAATGAGAAACCTGAGTTTTAAGACACTACTTCTTCGCAGTATTGTTCTTAGTTTGCCTGATCTCTCAGCTGTTTTCTCGTGAACATTGCGTGAAGTGCTGCCTCCACTGATGATTATCAGGTAAAATCCTGGTTCATTGTCATAGAGATGAATACTTTTTCATACTTGTTGATAATTTACGCAACGAGAACCCAGTGCAACTAAAACGCGGTGTTCCACACTTGAGCCTTACTATCTCTGCGTTGAATCCATGCCCTGTTTACGAATTGAAAACTAAAAATGAGAAATTAGCCCCATATTTGTACTGAAACTAACATAAAAATTCGAATTTAGGATTGAAAATAGGGGAAATAAAGAAGTTGATTGAACAGCGAGACAGCTGGGGGAAAATATCGCGTTGCCCAATGGAAAATGTTAATGTTGCGTTAACGTGACATCAAAATTACGGCAACCGTTCTCCCGGTTCCAAATGGGTTAGCATCTTCATTTGCTCCCTAAAGACTACGGTAACGGGTGACGTTAAGTTGAAGTCGACAAAAACTCTCAAATGTTATCCACAACTTTTCTTTGAAAATTCGCTCTGTTAGTCGTGCTGCATGGCTGAGTACTTTTTCTATTCCACCGATTTACGTGAAGTCGCATTTAACGCCATAAAACCCGCGCTTGGAGCGATATGACCTTTACCTTTCACGTTTCCCTCATCCATCGAAGGACGTCCCCACAGACTCTCAACGGTGTTGCACACCGAGCACGAGATCGTCACGGGCCTTGAGCCCGTCGCTGGCGATTCCGGAGTTTTATCGGCCGAGAGCATTAAGGTGCGATAGGCAGGCGGTGGGCACCTACCTGATACGTAGATAACCTTAACGGCTGTATTCGATGCAGACATCCGCCATAAGGACTGGAATTCTACGGAATACTCTGTCCAATGAACCTTGCGCAACATCCGTATCACCCCCCCCCCCCCCCCCCCCCCCCCCCCCCCCCCACCCACACACACACACACAACAACAAAACTACGCATATAATGCATTTCCGATTCTAGTTAATGGTTATTTTATTGAAATAATTAGCGCTACGAGCCAGGCCTTGACCCTGCTGGGGAGACCCCAGACTCTCTTTTGCTTTCAACTTGAGCCTCGGCTAAACATTGGAGGAACGTGGAACACGCTCCATTTAAAGCTCCACCTCCATAGTTAGAGAAGCAAAGAACTTAGCTCCTGATCTCTCTCAGCTGATCTAGGGAGCTTCAGACCTTACGATTCGTTTCTCAGGGTGGCCCCCGAATGGAAATTTTCAATTTCCCTTTCATTTCCCTGACCGAACTTGAATGAATGAATGAATGAATGAAATTGTTTATTTGTAAAAAGCCTTCCGGCGGTACAAAAGTTCAAACAACACATAAGTAATCAAGGTAGAATATTTAAGCAGAAAGAGGGAAAGAAAAAACAATCTGTACGTTAAATGAGAAGAAATAGTGCAACGAATCATACAAGAATTAGATATAGATATACAGAATAGACATAGTTCAAGGCTGTAGTGTAAAGAATACATTATAAAGAAGAAAGCAACGCAATTACATCATTACAAAATCCCACGAGGTGAGAGAAGAAAGAAAGGCGAAAATATACAGAAGACAGAAAATTAGTACAAAAATCCATCATTCAAGAAAAAAACCCTAGTCCTTATACAATTTTTAACGAAGAAGAATATTTTTTTGCAATGTAGTATGTCTTCAAGTGAGAGTAATGAAGAAAGCCTATCAAAAGACAATTCATTTTCAAGAAAGAAAGAGTATCTCTCGCCACGAAGGACAGGGCAAACGCAGAGGAAATGGAAGACTGAATCAGGCAAAATTATAATTACACAGTGGGCAGTCTACAGTGGGATCAAATTTCACCACAAAGCCTGGTACACTCAGCTTAGCATAGAAATTTCCCGTTAGCCTGACTTGGGGCGAGAAGCCTTTTAATATGAATTCCCATGTCAAAGTTTAGATAAGAGGGCGATTCGTCCCCTCGTGGACAATAAATCTTGTATATAGGGCTGAATGAGGAATCCTGGTTACGCAAACCATCCGACCGTCTCCAAAACAGCGCAATTTTTTCCAATAAACTATCCCGGTTAAAATTATGGTAATCCTGGGACGACCAGATGCGACTCTCATTATGTTTGTAGAACAAAGCGCACATTTGGGAGGCCCAGTTGTACTGAGGGTCAGGCTGGGAATCATGTAGAGCAAGGAGGCGGTTAAAGCAGAGCTTAGGGAGCCTAGAATCTTCCATAGTTCTAAGTTTCAGCCACCAGTTTAGGGCCAATTTTACAATTGTAACTTCCAAATGTGAGATTGCTAATTCGATGCGAATGAAATAGTCCGGAGTATTATTTGGAAGGAACAGAATAGTTTTGTAGGCTCTAAGTTGAATTTTTTCAAGAACATCGCAAAGCGAAACACCCCCCTGACCGAACTTCAGATTTCCATGACAAAAAATATCAAATTATTTTTTTTTTTTTTTTTTTTTTTTTTTTTTTTGTTTCCTCGTCATTTTATTGTATTGTACAATGCTTCTAAAACGAAAATCGCAAAGAAAAAAAAAGACTTCTTATACGTAGTCTACTTATATTTAACAATTTCATTGCCCTCGAAGTGCTCAAATATATCATAAAAATTCTACCTAAATTTAATACGATAATTTACAAAAATTCACCCATACGATCATGCTGCATGACTTTCTATTTGATATTTTATGGTCTCTCAATTCGTGATCTGAAGCTATTTGTTGAAGTACATTTTTCCTTACATGGATTTCTTAGCTCTGGGGACAATTCAAAATTTTCGTCCGGCAGCAAAAAAAAGTTACGCTTTTTTTCACCTACAACCAATCGTTGCCAGAGAAAGGATAACTTTCTGATTTCCCCATTCCACAAAAATCGTTCCTTGAGAAGTTGCTCTGTGAATTTATAACACGTGACTCCACATTCCAATGGGCCAATTTCCCCCTCCTTAACCCTCCTGAGAAGTCCTAGCCTATGTATATGCTACCGTTAAAGTGTGAAATCAGTTAGTATATAAAATAACTATTTTAGTATATAGAAAAACTACGGAGACCAGTTCAAGTGTGCAATTTCTCGAATTAGACACTTTATCTAGTTATTATATAAAAAACGGGAGGCCAGCCGTGAAAGTGTATAAAAACATTATTGAGTTCAAGTATGAATGGTATTTCGTTGAGAAGTCAGTTGAGGAGTCAGAGGTTGAGGGTCATTCAGTTCAGAAAGGATCTTCTCTTATCTGTTCCTCCAATACAATTCTGAGTTATCATCAGTTTTGTTTGTGACCTCAACATGGCAAGTTCCTCATCAAGTGCTCTACAAGATAACGTGGATGTGGGTGACTTTAACATCAAGTTCAATCAAAGACTGAACTTTGAGAAAGTGACAGCCCAAGCTCTTGGGGACGGGCAAGGATTTTTCCAGTGTCGCTGCACCACGAAATGCACCTCAAACTATGTCACATGCAAGTATGTCAAAAACTAGGTTCTGTGCAACTCAAAATGCCTTCAAAGCAACCCATTCTGACGTGTATATTACTTACCTATCTTACTCTATTATTTCGACGAATCACATATTAGTAATGAAAATGCATGCCAATTCTTCAATCCTTTCATTTCCCCTGAATAATATCATTCTAGTTGTGGCTTCCCAGAAAAGCAGTCGATTCTACACTTTAACGATTGGTGTTTCGTTACTTTACATAATACCTATTCATATATTCCCTAGGGAAAGCGTATAGAAAACTTTGAATTATACACACTACCTATAACTGCTCGTTATTCTATATACTAACTAGTTATTTTATACATTAACTGAATTAAACACTTTAACGTTAACATATATGAACTAGTTTTGGGACTCTTAGTGGATCAATCCACTACTCTGCTGGGTTTTTCTCCCTAGTTCAATATTCAGTTGATTTTTCTCACAAATGGTGTTCTCTAGGTGATGTAGTTACCAGGGCATAATCTAGATGTCCCTAGAAGCCGCCATTTCAAATTTGAGCTTCATACGTTGAATAGCAAAGAAATTAGTTACCGATCTTACTCAGCGGACCTGGGGCGCTCTAGCCTTCATGATTCAGCTCTAGATGCAACAAGGGCCTTCCATACCGACTTTTAATTTCATTTATTTATTTCGTTAATTTGCCTTCACATTAATTTGTTTCACATTGTCAGCACTTTAACAATAAAATAAAAATAATGATTATAATAAAAATACTCAGATAAAATGGGACATTTTCATGTGTGTTTTCTTATTGTATTTATTACTAGGCAGATCTCACCCGTGCATCGCACGGCGGGGCGTACGAATCAATTAACTGGGCCATAAGAGGAACCTCCCACCCGTGGGTACTTAATTGAATTCGCGATCGTGTTGACTCATTGTTCCGACACCCGTGGGTACTTCATTGAATTCGAGCCAGGCTACATCACCTACCCCCCTGCAGACTCGTATGCAATCTCTAAGAGCCACTCGGCTGATAAGGACCCTGGGCATCGTCACGTAAATGTGCTAAAGAGACTACATACGAAATTACAGCTTCCTAGAGTGTAAAACATAGAAATTAGCTTCAAAAGCCACTCATCTGATCCGGACCCTGGGCATCGTCAAGTCAATGTCCTAAAGAGGCTACATAAGAAATTACAGCTTCCTAGAGTGTAAAGCATAGAAATTACCTATTAAAATGATTTAACCACCGCAAAATTAATCGAACGGTTTAATCAAACCGTTCTCGCAATATTTGGATCACCTGCTATGAATCAAATCATCGAAACACCAGCTCAATGAAATCATCAGAAATTAACAAGCGGTGGCAATCATGTTCACAATATCAATTATTGAGAATGATCACCTGAGTGTACACAATTATTCAAATAACCTTGCTCATAACTCAGCTTGTTGGCCACGCACTTCGCAGTAGTAAAATAATATGGTTGGATAAATCGAGAGCTTTCGAACGAATGGTCAACGAATTTTTTGGGATGAAAAACGACGAAGTACCATTTCCCTAGCAACGACTCGGTTGTAAGCGGAAATCGTCAAAATATTTACGTTACGTTACGTGACAGTTTTTTGTACAATGTGCCAGGGCAAAGACATGAAAATGTCAAAAAAAGACAAGACCAACTGATGCATCTACACAAATGACTAAACTAGTAAAATGACCAGAAAACTAAACTAATAAAATATAAATTTATACAGAGTTAAAAGTGTTAGTAAAAAATTGCAATTGTGTAATTTGAACAAAAATAAAAGATCACCCAAGAATCGTCTATCTTGGAGTGATGAAAGACCACACTCGGTCATCAGGGAATCATAAACATCATCCTGCCGAACACGTTTTTTTAAAACATATAGCGGAGAAGTTTATGTTTTACTAACTCAATACGTCTTTTATGTTCTTGGTAGTATGGGGACCCAATCGTACTTCCATACTCCAGATGGGCCGATCCATAGCATTATAAAGGATAACTAATGCTTTTAAATTATCAAAATCACGAGTGTTACGCTTAAGCCATCCCAATGATCGAATGGCTCAACTACAAATATTATCAATGTGCTCATTAAAAAACGCTGCAAATTATTTCACAAAGGTTTATTATTTTTTCAATTGAGTATGATCGTAGTTTTAGTTGGCTAGCGTACGTCATAAGGCCCGTCCAGACTCCTCGGCGTGTCCTATTTCGAGTTGCCACAACCTATACTTCTAAAATTATATACGCATGTTTATATTTCTCGATTTGAGCTCCTATCTATTCAAATAGTTATTGCCTTAATAATATCATTATCTAAGTACGTACGCAAAGTCGAGAGGATATGTTATTAAATATGCGTAGGAAAAGCTTTGGTATTAACACACAAATATGACCTTGAAAAAAACATATATTCAAGCCTCGAAGGAACGCCGGCGCCGTACCCACCACAAGGTGCCGCGGCGCCGGCGCCTCCTCTCACTCCACCCCCCCGCTGACCCCCCTCTCCACCGCACCGTGACCCCCTGCCAAGCGTGCCAGGCGTGCGCGCGTCGAAAAAGACACTATTTTGCCCGTTTTTGGCCCATAGCATCTATGCGAGTAAAGCGATCGGGATGATTAAACGTTAGGACCAACTAGACCCCAAACGGAGTCTATGTGCGAAAGAACGGTTTTTTTAAGTAAATTCTTAGGCCTTTTATGGCCCGGACGGCGAACGGCGGACGGCGGACGGCGGACGGGGGACGGCGGACGGCGGACGGCGGACGGACATTTCAAATTTGGATTCTACGCACCTTGAAACGTAAAGTGACAAAGTTTGAGGGGGGTTATAAAAATTTTTTTGCTACACGATCACATAGGCTTATGATTGGAAATAATGAACCAAAATAAACGGCTATCGCACGATACTCCCTGGTCAGATACTGGCATTTTTTGCCAAAGACTACCTCGCATGATTGTGTAAATCAAAATTAATAGTATTAGGAGATCGTGAAAAATTAGAAATACTACATTTATTAACATTAAGAAATAAATTATTGGATTTACACCAAATAACGAGCCAATCAATACCTAGCTGGAGGTGAATGCAGTCATCCACTGAGGTTATTTCCAAGAATACTCGTAGTTTCAGGTCATCAGCAAATAACAAAAAGTCCAGTCATGCAGCATTGACCCCATGAGCGAATTTTTGAAGAATATTACCGATTTTTACAACCAGCGAACGGCGTTATTTCGATTTTTGACTGATTTTTCAACTTTGAAATTTTTGAAAACTTGATGCATATTCTTATAGGAAATTTTACGCTGATTCCGAATATACCACATGTTAGTATGCTGAAAAAATTATTTCGCACTACAAATCGCAAAAAACAGGCTATTTTGAAATTTTTGACTACATTTTTGAAAATTTCAACCCGAAGATGTAATCCGATCATGCTGGCCAACGAACTTGAACTTTTATTTTGTGTCCTTAACATTTTAAAATTTGTTTGAAGTTTCTAGCACAATTCTACTGACAGTTATCGTCTGGAATGACACATACATATATACATACGATACATACTCGTACATACTTACTTTTTTTTCTTTTTTTTCTAGAAACCTCCCCTCAAAGACGGAGGGGGGCACGCCATTAATTTGAAAAATAAACAAATAAAATAAAAAAGTGGGGAGGACGCCCAGGTTTACCCGACGCCGGCTCTAGGGATAAGGGAAGTTGCAGGACGAGGAGGAAGAATGGGATGAAAGGAAGTGCCCCTATAGAATGACCACCAGTTCAAGTAAGAACCCCTCAGGACGCGGGTGGTGATACCACGGAGCACTCCTGCCGAGATGCCCAACTCGAGTAACTCCGTGGCGCTTTTCCCGCACCACACCCCGCGCCATGACACGGTCGCGGCAATGACCTTGATGTTATTAGGTGCCACTCCTTTTAGCTCAGATATCGCTTGGCGCAGATCATTTCTATCATATTTACTTTTCTTGGCCCGCTAGGTCTGCTCCATGTCCACGCACATACATACATACATACATACATACATACATACATACATACATAAAAAAATGCGTTAAACTTCAGAATATGATTCAGAATAGCCTGAAACGGATTTCTGCGTAAAATTTTTCCAAAAATTCACATTCTACAAATTTTGAGGCGAGAGCAATAGCTTAATTTTCTTCAAAAATTCGCTAAAAGGAAAAAACGCTGCAAATTATTACACAATGGTTTATTATTTCTGTTATAGATAGCCCTTCTACGCAGATCATTGGTCAATAATTATTAAACCCCGTATGTAATATATGATCAGAACATGGCGCATCGTGCCTCAGAGAAGGGTTCACACTTATACAGTTCCAAGACCCCACGATTTTACGCTTCATAGTAAAGATGTTTTAAAAAACGGGGAAAAAAAGCTTTAAGCACTTTACGTTAGAATGGAGCAATGATTTGAGAAAAATGAAACTGGTAGGGTACAATCTACAGCCTAACCCACAAATTTCCAGAAAATGAAATCAAAATCTGATGAAAACTAGACCTTGTTCTCGGAGTACAATTTTGCGCATGCTAATAATGATGCAATCAGTTTGAAATTAGCATAGCATATTTCATCCATTGTCCCCCCACAATGCACCAAATTTGAGCAGGATTAGACCACTATTTGTCTTCTTATGGCGTCTTTCACCAACCCAAAATTCGTTTAAACCAAGATTGGAATAATCGAGTTTCCCTAACGGAGATTCCGGAAACTGACCAATGAAAAATTGGACAATTTGAAACGACAGTTTGAAAACCCGCCATGTGTCCGACATATCAAGACAATAAAGCAGTGAATCACAACCACGACCAATTATTACCCGCGCCATTTTTATCTAGTTACCTAGTTACTATCTACTCGCAACTTTTCGTTGACTTCCAACAAAGAAAGTGTGACACATCATTTGACGGAAGCAGGACGGTTGATCACCTTATTTAAATGTACATAAGTTATTTTATGTGGTATAGGTAGGTAGGTACATACTGTACAAGGGATAGCAATTCAACATCGTATTATAACATGCTATCATCATCGATTATACTTTATTTTCCTACCATCCTACATCAATTTCGTATTATAATTCATCGATTTGATGGTATAAAAGCCTTTTTCCAACTTATACCTGTTCAAAGGGAACTCCAGGTGAGTGTCGATAAGCTCGAGGACTTTCAAAACTGTCGGTTTTGGGAGCCGGAATCCCCGTCGAAATTCGACGTCGTCCAACCCGTCAAAATGTGGAATGCGCCGTCGGATCGTCCTTGGGCGTCTTTGCAGGACATCGTCCTCACCCGAGGAATCAAATTAATCCGAGCGATAAATCGCGTGAATTCATCATCATAAACTTGAATAACAATAAACTACATATAAACTATATATAATAATAAACTGTGAACCAAACTGTAGAGGTATGAGGTATCAGCTGTTGGTGCGCGGCCATATTGCTCGATATCATTTTTATCACTAATCTGAGATTGGGAAGTGTAACTGGCCGGGGGCTTGGGAGATTAACCTCAAGCCACCTCGTTAGGAGTTTAAACTCGTAAAGTGGTCTGGTGAAAGACGATTAGCTGGAATCTCGATTATTTGTTAATCTTTTCTAACTTAAACTCGTTTATGTTGTTGGTGAAAGTGGCCCTTAGAAAAAGGTAATGAGAATGTTTAGTCCCAGGAGTTGGGAAATTTTGAGCTTTACTCCTCCCAACTTCTTGTTAGTGCAACGGCCCTGATACATTGGTAGTTGCTATTACTCAAGGCCTCCGTTGAGAGTAGTATCCGAAATTGAGAAAATTATTCTTTCTGATATCCAATCTTCGATTGGTGCTTGATAGGTGCTAGTGATCAACTCTACTTACCGAAATTTCTCCAGAGTTCATCCACCGCGCGATTCTTCAACGCCAGTATTATTGCGGATGAAAACATCGAAAAACGCCTACAGAACTGTCATAACACGAAGCGCTTCATCCACGGAAATTGACTCATCCGTATCGACTCGATTCTCCCTTGAGACTAAAGTGAGTTGGTAAGTGATGAGTTATCAGGTAGTTTGCGGAGTCCATTAGAACAGTAAACAGTGTAATGGAAAACAACCTCGTTTGGGATTGCCGAAGGGTGAACATTCTTCCGTCCAGTGCCTTCCCACCACCATTAGTAGGCATTCCTGACTCTTTGTTTCGACGAATAATTCTTTCCTTTGCTATTATATCCTTACTGTCCTTAGAGAATGAAAACATTGAACGTTCATGAATCATTGAAAATCAACATTGAATGTTAATACGCAGCTCTGTGACGATTCCCGTAAGGAACAAGAGAGTTTATAGAGAGTCTATAGAGAGTTTTTGGTACCACTAACGTACCCTTAACGTCACCCTAAGGCCCGGTGCACACGAGCGTCAAAATGACGCTTGACGCCGCGTCATTTTCAATCGGATAACTAGAGATACACAGCGGAGCATGGTGCGGTGCACACGGGACGCCGATACCTATCTGCAGCTGGCGTTGACGCGGATAGGTATCAAAGTTGACGCAGGTTTCTGTGGGACGCGCGTTGCGGGCGATAGGTATCTTGCCGCCCGATACCCCTAGCAGTACTCAGCAGTCAATCGTCCGGTGCACACGTGCAGCTGCGTCACTTCGCGTCAACCATCATTTTGAAGATTTCGGGCCCACGATTTTTGAAAAAACTTCAATTTTCTGCACATTGCTTCATTGTCAAAGGATACAAGAAAGCTACGTGCTATGCCCAACATGCCGTTTTTAGCGAATCTTCGCAGAAAATTGCTACTGCAATTATAAAATAACAATTTTCGAAAACATTCTTCATTGAAATCCGAGTCCTAGCTCCGAGGTCCTTCCAACTTTTCGTCCAACCCCAACCAAAATCCATATTCATATCAATTTCATATACGTATACATATTATGGGCATGTATGTGGGAGTATGGGGATGTTATTTAGAAAAAGTTCCAGTCATGCAGTATGATCGAATGAGCGAATTTTCTTAAATTACATGTCTTATTATATTATGCTAAATTGTATCGAAATTTCAGCAATTGATTATATATATACCTATATATATATATATATATATATATATATATATATATATATATATATATATATATATATATAGGTATATATACATCATTCCAGACGATAACTCTCCTTAGGATTGAGATAAAAATACCGTTCTTGGGCCAACAAATCAAGCATTCCAAACGAAAGGATGAGTTTTGTTGGTCAACTACGTATTTTTTAAGCCCATTAAGTTGGCAAATTTCGAAAAATGTACTAAAAAAATCACTAAAAATGGCTAAGAACAGCCAAAAAGCGTTACATTTATAAGTTTTAGCACAATTTTAGTCAAAACTAAACTATAAAACGATTAACTAGGACATTTAATAAGTTTTGCTCAAATTATGCTGAAAAACGTAGGTACTTTAATTTCAATAATATTCGCTTCTTCAGTACTTCCGATTTCTGCCCTCTTCTTTGCGAAATACGTACTTGTGCACCAAATACGAAAAAACCACTTTCTTCTTCAATATCTGGGTACAGATCCATCCTCGTAGTTGGCGAGCGAGTGACTGACACGTCATGACGCGGCGTCCTGCGTCCTTTTGCCGCTCGTGTGCATTGAAACTCAGATAGGACGCAGATAGCGATTCCAAGAAATGACGCGGCGTCAAGCGTCATTTTGACGCTCGTGTGCACCGGGCCTAACGTACCCAAGAGTAGGTACGTGACCTTGAGGGGACGTTAGCAACGTCGTACGTTAGAATGGCTCATTTAACGTCACCCGTTTGGGGACCTAAAGGCACACGACACCAGCCTAACCTTCCTGTAAATGTAACCCTACTGCTCACCTCAAAATTACTCGAATACTGCTGAAGTAAATATAATAGTTTTTCTTTTCAAATGCCACATTACCAACTAATTATGTTGATGTAGAGGGTAGGTTTTTGAACACCCCTCAAACTTGGTTACTTTACGTTTCAAATCGCGTAGAAACCGAATGTGCCATCTGAAGTCCGCCTCCGCTGTCCAGCTTTACTAGCCTTCAACTCGATCGAAAAGTTCCGTTCTTTTGCGCTCAGGCTCTATTAGGTCGATTAGAGCCTTCTTTCTATTATTATTTCACATATTTTAAATGAGAAAACTGAGTTTTAAGACACTACTTCTTCGCAGTATTGTTCTTAGTTTACCTGAACTCTCAGCTATTTTCTCGTGAACATTGCGTGAAGTGCTGCCTCCACTGATGATTTTTTCAGGTAAAATCCTGTTTCATTGTCATAGAGATAAATACTTTTTCATACTTGTTGATAATTTGCCCAACGGAAAACCCAAAAACATGAAGTTCGTAACGACTAATGACCTATAAGTGCAACTAAACCGCGGTGTTCCACACTTAAGGCTTACTATCCATCCCCTGTTTACGAATTGAAAACTAAAAATGAGAAATTAGCCCGTATTTGTATTGAAACTAACATGAAATTCGAATTCAGGATTGAAAATCGGCGTTTCATATCGAAATGAAGAAATTGATTAGTCAACCAGTAGACAACAAGACAGCTGGGGGGAAAATATCGCGTTACCCAACCACCGTTAACGTGACATCAAAATTAAGGCAACCGTTCTCCAGGTTCCATTTGGGTTAGCATCTTCGTTTGCTCCCTCAAGACTACGGTGACGGGTGACGTTAAGTTGAAGTCGCCAAAAACTCTCTTATCTCGCCACCTATCGCCGTCTCCTCATGGTCGCTCCTCCAACGCATTATTGATGTTTACCCGCTTAGGGCCGGTTTCACCAAACTTTAACAATTTTAATTAACAAGCCCCTTTATAAGCCCTTTTGTTATCTTACTTTTTATATTAAAATTTTCTAAAATTATCTATAAACACAGCACGAAATTGCATAACATCCAAAAATTGGTTTATACAGCACACATTTATAGTAATAGTTAGATCAATTATGTACAAAGAACTTGACTATTAAACTTTCAAGCGAGAGCAACTGAGTGAAAGCGGAATAAGTTACTCGTAGCTAGTTCACAAGTATACTCTAAAAGTTGTACATGCTGTGAAAGCTGTTTCAAAGGGTTGAAATATACACATTTGTAGTGAGGCTTTGTGGTTTGGTATTTTGTGGTTTCATGGAATTCAAATTGCATTGATGTACCTGAGAAAAGTAGACATTTAGGGCGGAATCCATAGATGGGAATCGAGCCTGAGTGGGCCCGAAGTGTATTCGACAAGGGAATTCATGCACTCAGCGCGATACATAGAAGTGATTTGAGAGCCGATTTCACCAAACTTTTTAACCAACGTTTACTCATTAAACCGAAGATCTCAGCTGTTAAACAACAATATTCGGTTTCACCAACTCCCGTTGAGATAAATCAATGATCAAATGTGCTAAATCAACGACCGAAACTAACCAACCGAATTTGGGTGGTTAGCGTTCAAATCAACAATTAAAGGGTAGGAAGTTCTTTTCGCCATATTCGTTTACATGATCAAAATCCTTTTTGACATTTTATGTCTTTGCTATGGCACATAAACTAAAAAAAAAAACGTCACGGGAAATTGCTCACGAAAATATTTTGATGATTTCCACTTACAACCGAGTCGTTGCTAGGGAAATGGTACTTCGTCATTTTTCATGCCACAAAATTCGTTGACCATTCGTTCGAAAGCTCTCGATTTATCCAATCATATTATGTTAACTACTGCGAAGTGCGTGGCCAACAAGCTGAGTTATGAGCAAGGTTATTTGAATAATTGTGTACACTCAGGTGATCATTCTCAATAATTGATATTGTGAACATGATTGCCACCGCTTGTTAATTTCTGATGATTTCATTGAGCTGGTGTTTCGATGATTTGATTCATAGCAGGTGATCCAAATATTGCGAGAACGGTTAGATTTGTGAAGCGGTAGTTAAATTATTTTAATAGGTAATTTCTATACTTTACACTATAGGAAGCTGTAATTTCGTATGTAGCCTCTTTAGCCTCTTTCTATAATAAAGTGAATGTTTACTCGCGAGTTTCTATTAGGAGATCATCATCTCACAAGAGCTCAATCGTCCTGATCATTTCTATAATAAAGTGAATGTTTACTCGCGAGTTTCTATTAGGAGATCATCATCTCACAAGAGCTCAATGGTCGTGATCATTTCTATAATAAAGTGAGAGCGAGGAGCTAAAACATTTTTTTGTTTTGAATGATAAACAGAGTTCAGAGGCCGATGGGGGGTCGGGTTCAGAGAATCGACGAGTGTACGGCTAAAGCATATTCATGTTTTTTAATTTTAGCCGTCAGGCTCAAAGGAACTGTGGCTTTTTTTTCCCTTCACTGTTCTTACACTTTTTTGCTACGTTTTCCCATTTAATTTGATTACATTTTCCTGGTTATTTCATACGTTTTCCTACCTGCACAAAAATGAGCCACAGATGTTTGATAATACCATTGGATTTTGAGGACGATTTTGACGAGGATGATATGAAAAGATTACAATACATCGTCCTCGTTGGATTAGAGAGAGTACGGCGGATTTCAATCTCAATGAAATCGATTTTCTGAGGAGGTACCGACTTTCAAAACCTACTGTTTTGTCATTCCATGAACAAATTGATTACAGCATTGAATCCACAAATCACGGGTAAGGAAATAGGTAGAATATATAGAATGTACAAATACATTTCTCATCTGTTTTGCTACATTTTCCTAGCTAATTCCTACGCTTTCCTAAGTGCACGAAAATGAGCCAAAGTGGATTGATTGGAGCAATGGTTTTTGAGGACGAATTGGACGAGGTTGATGAAGACTTTACTTCACTATTCACCGTCCTCGTTGGGTTAGAGAGAGTACGTTGGTTTTCAGTCTCAATGAAATCGACTTTCTGCGGAGGTAGCAATCGACTTTCAAAACCTACTGTTTTGTCACTCCTTGAACAAATTGATGACAGTATCGAATCCACAAGTATGATTTTTAATGGAGTACCGAGCTTGATCGTCTATTCAATTGATTCGCCATCTTCGTTTACTTTACCAAAATCCTTTTTTGCTACGTTTTCCCATTTAATTTGACTACATTTTCCTAGTTATTTCCTACATGCACGAAAATGAGCCACAGAGGATTGATTATACCATTGGATTTTGAGGACGAATTTGACGATGATGATATGAAGACTTGACAATTCACCGTCCTCGTTGGATTAGAGAGAGTACGGCGGATTTCAATCTCAATGAAATCGATTTTCTGAAGAGGTACCGACTTTCAAAAACAACTGTTTTGTCAGTCCTTGAACAAAGTGATGATAGCATCGAATGCTCAAGTCACGGGTAGGGATATAGGTACATACATGGAATGAACAAATACAGTTTGTAAAATGGTTTGATAAAATCCCAAACGGCTCATCACAATTTGAAATGACACAATGTGCCTAGATGGAGTCATTGGCTGTTGTCATTGAAGTAATGGGAGATATACATACATAAAAATACCTAGTTATGCAACATGACGGTTATATATTACGAGACAATTATAACATGTTTCCTGCGCATTTCGAGTCGAAATAACTTTGGGATCTCGGCTTCTTTGCAGTGGCTACAGTTATAAAATCCATCGAATACCAAGCACTGCTTTTTAGAAGGACTCCCGAAATTTCCAATGGAGACGAATTAAGCGTTTAGATGGAGTATTCCAGTGGTTCAAAATTTCGCGGTTTTTACTTTAAACTCAAATCCAGAATTTTTGAAGAAACCCATTATGTTATCATCGCCGTACTTGTTTCGAAATGGCAGGGTAGTAAAGGACTACCTCTATGAGTTTAAATTTCAGAACCGTAGGGCGAATAGGGGAGAATACATCCTCAGGTATCACTCAGCTGATATAGGCGCCTCAGTACCATGTAAATGTTTTCTTGGTGTGCCATAATGGCTCCATCGTGTCCGAGACCTCGGAGAGGAAACATCGCGCTCGAGATATTCGGAAGTTTGTTTCGCTAATGTGAATTATCAGTGAAAAATGAACCCACCGACGACGCCGCCCGTCGGTGACCCTTCGTGAAGTTATTGAAGAAACTGAGGCGACAGTTGCGAAAATAAAGGCTGAGTTGAACGTGTTTACCGAACAACTACAAGATTCACCGCTCGTTCATCCAATTGGTGAGTTATTTAAAACCGTTTCTACTCTAATTTCATTTCTGAGTGAGACAAACGAAGTGGTCTTGGAGGAGAAAAGAAAGGTGACTCTGCAGTCAGGGTTATTAAAGCAGCGCGATGAGCAAATCGAATGTCTCAAGGAGAAAATCGAACAACTAGGCTCACAAAAATCGCTGAAGCCACAACAGTCGACTGTGCGCTATTATTCAGACGAGAGCGAAGATGTCGACGAATCAGAAAAGGAATTCTCTGATCCCAAGCAAAGCGTAAAAGGAAGAAATCCAAGGTAATATTCCAACGCAGAATAAAACAAAACAAATTTTAAAAACCAAGGACCCGAAACCCCCACCAATCTACTTGCATAAAATCACCGATAATTATAAAACGATTGAGGAAGCGGTGCATGAACATGCTCCAAATTCCAAAGTCACTGTTATGAGGGATAATCAGGTTAAGATTAACCCATCTACCTCGGATGGATTTCGGAACCTAAGTGAATTCCTTCGAAACGAAAAATGTGAATTTCACACGTACCAAGATAAACAGACTAGACCCTATTCAGTCATGATCAAGGGTATACATAAATCTCTGTCTGAAACAGAGATAGAGCGCCGATTCCAAGTAGAATACCCTGATCTCGGAAAAGTAAAGGTCACACGCAAACTAGGGTGGAAAACGAAAAACGCCCTGGACATGTGCATAGTTGCCTTTGAAAATGGGACTAACATAAAAGATATACATGCAATTACATCCTTACATGGAGCGAAAATTGCTGTGGACAGTCTTAAGTCTCCTAACCTTGTTGCACAATGCAAAAACTGTCAAGGTTTTGCACATACAAAGAATTATTGTGTCCTTGAGACAAAATGTGTCAAATGTGGTAAAAACCATGCGACAAAAGATTGCCCCAAGCCCGTTTCAATACATCCAAAATGTGTCAATTGTAACTCAAACGAACATCCCGCAAGCTACAGAGGATGCATAGTTGCGATCGAGGCCCAAAAGAAGTATAAGGAGAACACTCGAAAACAGCAAAGTGCAAAATTCACTGTCAAGACACCGTCACAAGTTCTTCGGGAAAAAAATTCAACTCCCTACTTACAAGGAGAAGGGGGAGAAAACTTAAAAACATACGCGCAAGTCCTCAAAAACGTCCAAACGCTTCAGCAAAAACCTACGTTGAATGAGAAACATGCTGACCCTTTAACTGTTATTCTTGATCGTCTAAACCAAATTGATCAACGATTCACTGAATTCAATAGAAGCATCGGAGCACTGGAAAGTAAACTCCAATCCAAATCGAAGAAATAACCATGAATATATCTCAACATTATGTCATGGAATGCAAATGGGCTCATATCTAGAAAAAGTGAGCTCCAATTAGTGCTTGAGATAAATAAAATTGACGTTTGTCTTGTGTCAGAAACAGATTTTACTAAAGAATCTTATTGCAAAATAAGGGGCTACAAATGCTACCATGCACTTCACCCAAGCAATGCTGCTCAAGGAGGAAGTGCTGTTTTCATAAAAGAAAATCTCTCCCATCACGAATTCACTAAGATTGAAACAGAAATGTTCCAGATTAGTGCAATAGAGGTAAAAATGGAGTCATTCTCAACCATAGTAGCGAGCATCTATATACCACCAAAACACACTGTCAAAGAAGAAGATTTTGCTAATGCGTTTGAGCACCTGGGAAATCGGTTATCATCGGAGGGGACTTCAACGCCAAGAACACATACTGGGGCTCCCGAATTACCTCTACACGAGGAAGAGAACTGTACCAGTACACATCTAATCATAACTGTGAACCACATTCAACAGGCAAACCAACATACTGGCCAACAGACAGAAAGAAACTTCCTGACCTCATTGATTTCTTCATTACCAAAAACATATCAACAAACTATCTGTTAGTACAAGAATGCTTTGACTTAAGTTCAGATCACTCGCCCATTATTCTTACGTTAAGTGACTGGATCATCCAAGCTCAACAAAATCCGACACTTACTAACAACAAAACAGACTGGATCAACTTCAGAATTGAAATAAACCAAGAAATTGATCTCAACGATTCTCTAGACACCCCAGAAGAAATAGACAGTGAACTAGCAAAACTCGTTTGTAGCATACAAACAGTTGTCAGTCGCAACACACCAATTATAAAAAAGCGACAAAAAGGCTTGAACTATCCAAGGGAAATAATGAAAGCTATTATAAGAAAACGCAAAGCAAGAAAAAAATGGCAAGAAACGCGAAGCCGAGTGCACAAAGCTGCTTGGTATAAAGCTGCAAATGAGCTGAGACAGATGGTCAAGGAGATAAATGATGCAACCATGGAGAACCTTGTTTCATCTCTAACCAACTGTAGGGATACAGACTACTCCCTTTGGAAAGCTACCAAACACTTAAAAAGACCAATTGTGCAAGCTCCGCCCCTTAATAACGAACTAACAGGTAGGTGGATAAGGAGCAATCAAGAAAAAGCAGATGTCTTTGCAAATCATCTGGCTGATATTTTCACAACAAACCCTGGAGTGCCTGATGAAGAACCTCTTGAAGTGGTCCAGCCGTCGGAACCAGATATTTCCATTCCATTTGTCACTGTCAAAGAAGTACAAAGAACAATTCAGAAGGAGATTAACCCAAAAAAAGCACCGGGATATGACTTGATCACTGGTTTAATCCTGAAATATCTTCCCCGAAAGACCATAGTCAAGTTAACAAAAATCATAAATAGTGCCATTAAATTTCGTTACGTCCCTCAGTTATGGAAAATAGCAGAAGTAATCATGATTCCCAAGCCAGGCAAACCGGCAAATGAGTTAAAGTCCTACAGGCCGATTTCACTCCTACCTTTGCTTTCAAAACTATTTGAAAAACTCCTTCATAAGAGACTACTAGTAGTTGTAGAGGAACGAAAACTTATTCCAAAGCACCAATTTGGCTTCAGAAAACAGCATTCCACCATAGACCAAGTCCACAGAATTACAAGTCTCATTGAAAAAGCATTCGAAGAGAAAAAAGTGTGCTCTGCAGCCTTTCTGGATGTGTCACAGGCATTTGATAAAGTGTGGCATGAAGGGCTTATTCACAAACTTCGCAAAATTCTACCAGCATGCTATGCAGCAATTCTGGAGTCTTATCTGACCGACCGATACTTCCGAATCAAACAAGACGACGCTTTCTCGAAACCTTTGAAGATTCATGCTGGAGTGCCACAAGGCAGTGTACTAGGCCCACTACTGTACCTGCTTTACACTCGAGATCTACCAGAAACTGAGGAAAATATAACTGCGACGTTTGCAGATGACACCGCAATTTTGGCGACAGGAGAAACCAACATCGAATCAGTTACAAAATTAAACCACTCCATCCTCCGCATCCATGAATGGACAAAAAGATGGAGAATTAGATTGAATGAAGCGAAGTCTGTACATGTTGATTTCACAAATAAAAGGATCAACTACGTGCCAGCCTTCCTTGACAACAAGGCGATTCCTTATGCCAATGAAGCTAAATATCTTGGGATGACACTCGATGCCAAACTGAGGTGGAAATCACATGTTAAAAAGAAAAAGTCTGAACTAGTTATCAAATTCAGGAAAATGTACTGGCTTATGGGAAGACACTCAAAACTGTCTATCCACAATAAGCTCATATTGTACAACCAAGTCCTCAAACCTGTCTGGACATATGGTGCGCAACTGTGGGGGTGCACTGCACAAAGTAACCGCAACATTATTCAGCGCTTTCAGAATAATGTTTTGCGTACCTGCGTTGATGCATACAGATACTTCAGAAACGACAGATTACACTATGAGTTGAAAGTTGAATCTGTCAATGAGGTTATCCGCAAACAAGCCGTCAATAACCTTTGAGGCTTAGAGATCATGATAACGAGGATGTCGTCCAGCTCCTTGACACCGAAGATCTACTTAGAAGACTTAAAAGAACTAAACCGCATGAACTAAGTGAAATAAAATGAACGTCAAGACTAGTGAATCAATAATCAGAACAATAAGTCTAAAGTGAAGTATATTAGATCTTAAGAAAAAGTATATATAAAGTAACCACATGAATATTGCTTATAAGTTGTTATTACTTGGCGCAATAAAACTTGTCAAAAAAAAAATAATAATCGCTCCATATAATCAGCAAAGTAGTTCGAATCACTGAGTCACTTCAGGGGTCACTCAGCTGATCTAGGCGCCTCCGTAACTTGTAATAGTTTTCTGGGCGTCCCAAGTTCAGCTATTATAAATTTCAGAACCGTAGGGCGAATAGAGTATCACCCCCAGGTCATCAATACATCCTCAGGTATACATCCTCAGGTAGCTGATATAGGCGCCTCTGAACCATGTAAATGTTTTCTTGGTGTGCCATAATGGCTCCACATAATCAGCAAAGTAGGTCGAATCACTGAGTCACTTCAGGGGTCACTCAGTTCATCCAGGCGCCTTCGCAACTTGCAATTGTTTTCTTGGTGTCCCTAAAGTTGATCTCTTCCGAATTTCAGCACCGTGGGCAAAAACGAAAGAATAAAATAGCCTCACCAATCGCTCATTTCTCGTTTTATATGGAGCCATCTCAAAGTGGCTCCGTATAAAACGCCAGCAATGTACGTCGAATCACCTCTAGAGTCACTCAGCTGATCTTGGCGTCTCTGTTCTTGCAATTGTTTACTGTGCGGCATTACGTAACCTCATATTAAGTTATTAAGTTGATTAGCAAAGAGTATATATTTCCACTACAATAGCTCTCTCAAAACTATAGTAGCACAATTTTCCTTTAACTATTTCCTGTTTGATTTTCCGCCGGTTTTCATGCGGATGTTCACGACAAAACCTTGTTACTTGCTATAAGCAGGAATGGTCCTGAAGTGGGATCCCCGCGGTATCCTTTAATGGCTGAAGCAGAACTGTAAGTGGGCTTTTGGAACCATTAACACATTTTGCGAAACCACGTTAGTCATATTCCATAACGTCAATGAAATCTATTCACTCTAAGCTATTCCTCCAAAATTATACTTCAATAGATAAAAACTGTGATAACTACGTAATTTTTTGATAACTAGCTCTTGTCGTATTTCTACACGTATTTTTACACGTATATACACGACTAACCAAATGCTGTCGTCCCGCTAAAGTCCCTTTAGTGTTTTAAAGTCAATGATTCTCTTGAATTTGAGATCAAGTAGAAGAATTTTGAAATCATTTTACACTGCTTTATCAGCTATTTTCACAGACAACGAATAACTAAGTTCGACCTAAAAAAAACACAAATATTCGCCAACGCATATTTCGTTGAAAACATCGGTTCTCGTCTGATCACAACTATTTTCTGCCGTATAAACACGATTATTAGCATGAATATGCTTTAGCCGTGACCTAACTACCGAAAAATGTCCCACGAGAGTGCAACGAAAGTAGCGCCAATAATTGTGATGATTTCCGCTCACAACCGAGTCGTTGCTAGGGATATGATACTTCGTCGTTTTTCATCCCACAAAATTCGTTGACCATTCGTTCGAAAGCTCTCGATTTATCCAACCATACTATATTAACTACTGCGAAGTGCGTGGCCAACAAGCTGAGTTATGAGCATGGTTATATGAATAATTGTTTACACACAGGTGATCATTCTCAATTATTGATATTGTGAACATGATTGCAACCGCTTGTTAATTTCTGATGATTTCATTGAGCTGGTGTTTCGATTATGTGATTCATAGCAGGTGATCCGAATATTGCGAGAACGGTTAGATTTGTGAAGCGGTGGTTGAATTATTTTAATAGGTAATTTCTATACTTTACACTATAGGAAGCTGTAATTTCGTATGTAGCCTCTTTCTATAATAAAGTGAATGTTTACTCGCGAGTTTCTATTAGGAGATCATCATCTCACAAGAGCTCAATCGTCGTGATCATTTCTATAATAAAGTGAATGTTTACTCGCGAGTTTCTATTAGGAGATCATCATCTCACAAGAGCTCAATGGTCGTGATCATTTCTATAATAAAGTGAGAGCGAGGAGCTAAAACATGATTCCATGTTTTAGGATTGATGGCAGAATGATAAACAGAGTTCAGAGGCCGATGGGGGGTCGGGTTCAGAGAATCGACGAGGAGTGAGTCGTGTACGGCTAAAGCATATTCATGTTTTTTAATTTTAGCCGTCAGGCTCAAAGGAACTGTGGCTTTTTTGTCTCATCATTCAATTTTTCATCTATCTACATCAAGTTTAATCAGGCCTCGTGGAATAGTTCGTTTTGAGTGCCTTCTCTGCTTTATCAAATCGTCATTTCCATGATCTGAGTGGGTAACAAGCTCAAATTCAAATACCAACCTACTCAATTTGCTATTGAACTGACAACAGCTATCGTATGAAACAGTTTTATTTGTACACAAACCTACACGTTGTCTGAATCTTTATGTTGGCAGATACAACTTTGTTGTACGAAATGAACATGCAGATGCCTACAAAGAACAGAGAAAGAGATTATCGACCCACAATATGTATGTTGTCAAATTATCAGGATAAGGGTCAAGAAACGAATAACAGTCCTTATCGCCGAGCTTTCGGTTTATATAAAACCATCTTCAGGGCCTATAACACAGAATAAAAAACTTTCAGTCTCAGCTCAGAAACAATAATAAAACAATAACAATAGCACAGAATGAACTCAAAGAAAATACATGTATCAGGCCAACATAAAATAAAATAAAATAATAACAACAGCCACTAGGTAGGTACTACTTAATTGAGTCCATAGATAGGCAACTTACTCAAGGATCTTATCACGGTGTCAAAATATAGGACACGGTCATGGATTTAGAAGTCAAAATTGTCATAACTCAAAAATAACAAGATACAACAATATAACAACAACATCCAGCCTTCTCAATTAAAATCATGTTAACAACCATCATGAAACACTTCTATACATACCAAAAACAAGAAATGGTTGCAGTTGAGGCTGACTAGGGTTGGCACATGAATAGGACTCAAAAAAACCCAAACACTAGAGGCTAAAATTGAAAAATACTTCGAAAAAAACTGCTGGCAGGCATAAATAGAGCTAAACTAAACTAATATCACAGACAACAGGCAAAAAACATCATCTAATAAAAAAATCATATTCTTCTTCTTTTTGCCTGTTGTCTGTGATATTAGTTTAGTTTAGCTCTATTTATGCCTGCCAGCAGTTTTTTTTTTTTTTTTTTTTTAAAGTATTTTTCAATTTTAGCCTCTAGTTTTTGTTTTTTTGAGTCCTATTCATGTGCCAACCCTAGTCAGCCTCAACTGCAACCATTTCTTGTTTTTGGTATGTATAGAAGTGTTTCATGATGGTTGTTAACATGATTTTAATTGAGAAGGCTGGATGTTGTTGTTATATTGTTGTATCTTGTTATTTTTTAGTTATGACAATTTTGACTTCTAAATCCATGACCGTGTCCTATATTTTGACACCGTGAAAGATCCTTGAGTAAGTTGCCTATCTATGGACTCAATTAAGTAGTACCTAGGTACCTAGTGGCTGTTGTTATTATTTTATTTTATTTTATGTTGGCCTGATACATGTATTTTCTTTGAGTTCATTCTGTGCTATTGTTATTGTTTTATTATTGTTTCTGAGCTGAGACTGAAAGTTTTTTATTCTGTGTTATAGGCCCTGAAGATGGTTTTATATAAACCGAAAGCTCGGCGATAAGGACTGTTATTCGTTTCTTGACCCTTATCCTGATAATTTGACAACCTACAAAGAACAGGTGGGGTACCTACTTTAAAATCGGAAAAGTATCGACAACTGCATTTACTCCCAAGTAGCTGACCAGGATAGCTGGCTTTTGGACGATGTAGGTACTTTATTCACGTAAACAACGGAATTTGATTTAATAGTACAATTATATGTAACATAGCCAATACTCTTAAAACTATGGTCACCTTTGTGTCAGGTTATGATCACTACGCGTAGTACGAGATCCCAACAGAAGCATTTTTCCCGTGTAGGGAGGCCTTTTTCCCGTACACGCGTAGTTCTACGCGTTGACGCGTAAATTCGCGCATGCGCATTTGGTATTTCAGTATTTTTGCGTACACGGGTAGAACATAACTGGAAGAACAAAAACTCCCTAATAATGTTGAAAAACACAAACAGAGATGATAGCCAGGAGCATATTCGCACAGCATTCACGCAATAAGCGTTCCATTTTTTATGCGGAAAGTACGGGCTGTTCTCACGCAAGCCTCTCAGTATGGGAA
>CM061048.1:68988888-69152872 GCA_030762985.1 Adelphocoris suturalis | reverse complement strand
AGTTCAGATCGGAAATTAAATTGGGAACAGTTCGGGAAAGGAAATTATCATAGTTCCGCCATTGCTGCCTGCATACCGACCATTGTGCTCTGACAGGGCGCCCATTTCAATCCCGTTTTGGGCCCATTTCGGCCTGACAGGCCGCCAATTTCGGCCTTAACAGATTTATACTGCCCACCTCCTTGGCAAGATTTATACTGCCTACCTCCTTGGCGAGATTTATTATGGCCGAGCGTCCATTGCGGCCTGACGGGCTGGAGGTGGCGGCGGGAGTGCAGGCAAATACAGGAACAGCCCGCACCTTGGAAGTAGGACGCGGGCTGAGAAGATCGCAATAATCCCTCTATTCAAACGAAGGGCTCAACCTTTGTTTTTTTAATCTCATCACGTTTTTTGACACACTTTTGCACTATAAACGAATATGGTTCGAAATTTTAGAAAACTAAGGTTTTACAAATTAATCAGGAGATCCGGAGCTTGAATTTTAGTACCAATCTGTTAGGGTTCTGTAGAGCCGAAACGGGCGAGCTTTTTGATCCTCATAATCATTCTCATCATCCCCGTTGTGCAGTTTTATTATATATAGAACTAGGGCCTGTTAGGGCTTGGAAAGCCCTAATCTAGTCCGTATAACAGTAGTACCTAACAGGAACCCAGCACATTATAGTAACGATATAAGTTCTACTTATTTGCGGCGTTATGTGACCTGGTGCAAAGCTAAGGCGATGTTATTAAATGATTAAAAAAGAGGAAATACTTATCAAAATGTAAGTAATGTAATAAAATAAATATCACCAGTTGAGGTGGTCCTCGCCACTATGAGACTGAACAAAAAGTTGAATCGGGGAATTCAGAATTTGGGCATGGTGAGATGATGGTGTAATTCTATTCGAGTCTTCTTCGTTTCTTTGTAAGCGTGTGAATCTGAGCGTCCGTGTCTTCTATCTCCTTCTCTATATCGTTGATTGTATCTTGATCGGTCGTACTCGTAGATGTCGAACTGGTGTTAGTTGAGTGTAGGAGATGCTACAGCTGTCTTCGTCCTGATGTGTCTGGTACCACTCCAGCAAAGCTCGTGCTTGTTCTGTGTCTGGATTAATTTCGAGTGTTGTGTCATGTCCAATTTGTGCTTCGAATATATTTTTGAATTTATTGGATTGATTGATTTTGGAGAGATTCTCGTAGATGAGGTTATTTGCATTTCCAGGTCTTTGCTATAGGAACTGTATTTTATCTCAACGTTCTTAAACAGGCAGCTCTGAAGAGGTTCTGTTTGATTGTAAGTTTCTTCCGAAAAGGAAACACCTCGTATGTACCTGCCAGACGCCTCGTATGTACGTTGAAGAACTTTCCGCTGCGCCCGTTCTTGTTGTAGGACTTCATTGGACTGCGTGTTTGAATTCTTCTGTGAAGAATTTGGTGTAGACCTTCCTTGAGCGGAAATTTTTTTCAGCGGAGGAGAGATTCAGCTGACCAGAAAAGACCCCATCACTTCACTCGTCTCTTAATGTTCCAGAGAGTCTACCTATCAAATTTCAACTTCCTACAGTGAACAGGAAAGAATTTTGCTCAATCAGCTGATCAGAAAAGACCCTATCACTACGTTTCTTACTTACCGACACGTTTGCAAAAAACTTGGGGCCTTGCTGATTCGAATGAGTAGTCCGCTAAGTTCTTCAGTTTCAATTTCTTCGTTCAGAAATAACTCTCCTAGATGTTAGTAACTACACTACGTTTCTTACTTACCGTGAATTGATGGCAACTGTTGTTACCATCACAGCATAATAAACAACTCTCGTTGATAAGGGCCGCCTGGAACACGATCAAGGCGGGTATAGAGACGAACGGCGACACTTTTGCAACAAACTTGGGGCCATGATGATTCGAATGAGCAGTCTAACACTAAAATCGGACCGCGAAGTTCTTCACAATTTCAAAGACCGTTCGGAATTATATATAAAGATAGCTACTGCGCATTCGCCAATGTGAAATCCTTGTAACGACCTTAATTTTCACAGTTTTTATCAGATTTTTAAGAAATTGTCAGGGAATGCGCGGGTTTGGTTTTTGATGATGCCTTATGAATTTCATTCTCGCCAAATGCATACTTCATTCTGCGCATGCAAAAACGTAAATTCTTCCAAGCTCAATTTTTCCACGCCCCAGTTTTCCGATCTCGCTCAAATTTGAATGATAGTGAGGGGAAGACGATTTGATTACCCCATATGAATTTAAACATGATTGTATCATTAATAGCTACTGCGCATGCGCCAATGTGAATTTCTTGTAACGACCTTAATTTTGACAGTTTTCAACTGATTTCAATGATATTGTCAGAGTATGCGCGGGTAAAGTTGTAGATGGTCCCCTATCAGTTTCATTGTTGCCAAATCAATACTTCATTCTGCGCATGCGCAAACGTAAATTCCATCATGTTCCATCTTTTCACTCTTTAGTCGTTTGACTTGCAGCCTGCAAGCCGACCATTGCGCTCTGACGCCAATCCAATAATACTGTTAAATGATAATCCAATTTGTACTGCCCACCCCCATTGGTGATATTTATGCTGCCCACCTCCTTGGCGAGATTCATGCTGCCCACCTCCTTGACAGATTTATACTGCCCACCTACTTGGCGAGATTCATGCTGCCCACCTCCTAGGCGAGATTCATGCTGCCCACCTCCTTGGCAGATTTATACTGCCCACCTCCTTGGCGAGATTCATGCTGCCCACCTCCTTGGCAGATTTATACTGTCCACCTTCATGGCGAGATTTATACTGCCCACCTACTTGGCGAGATACGAGTACATGCTGCCCACCTCCTTGGCGAGATTTATACTGCCCACCTACTTGGCGAGATTTATTCTGACAGAGCGCCATTACATTGAGTATACTTTTTTCGTTTCTTAATTGACCAATTATGACGGTTCACTCTACTTCTTAATTTACTGTTTTCCGCTTTGGAATTTTTCAAGATCATGCTAATGTTTTCAATGATATACATATTCATGATACGTAAACGAGGAATTTTAAATGATATCCACCATTACAGATTATTTTTCGCGTACCCTCACTAGGTCACCGCGTAGCCCTAAGGGGTACACGTACCCCAAGTTGGGAATTACTGAAGTATGATATTAGGAGTTTCCCAGGATTGAATATCGAAGAGTCCAAGGAAGAGTTGAGGCTACGAGGGCACTCAAGGGGGTGTTTTGAAATGAAGATGATAAACTAACCACAGGTCTTCAAGGTACACTCGAAGCGTCCGAGTTTATGGGTGCTTATTTATAAATATTGGCTAGTTGATGTAACGACCTTTAGATGTGATGAAATCGATAATAATTCGAGAAGGGGGCTCATGAAAACCCTCTGTAGGAGTCGGCAAAGGCTTTTTACCTTCGGTTTGGAAGGAGATAACCGTGAAAAATGTTCTTAGTACTGCTGAGGCCTTTTATTTCGCACTTAGCGAGGATTACGTTATTATTCTCGCTCGGCGTACGGTGTAATTGTAGAAATATTTCCAAAGGGGTTCCAGAAGGTGGTACTTTCGCCACTCAATCATGAGTTTGATGGTAGAGCTGGAATAAATAAATATATACGTACATAAATTACACCGGTGAAATACCTTTCGTTATGAAACAATAATTAATGATCAAGAAGAAGAAAACGCTGCAAACTATTACAAAGAGGTTTATTATTTCTGTATTGTAAAGCTTTTCTACGCAGAACACCTGTCTATATTATTAAACGAATTAATAGGTAGGTACTAATTAATCAATGAAGTAAATAAAGTAATCAATAGGTGGGAGTTGGGAAACATGTGATTTGTAGCGATTCACTAAGTACCATCGAGGCGATTAGGGACTCATATTTTGATGATCCTCTAATACAAAGCCTACGTGTATCGCTACACCAAGCCACGACATGGGCTCAACCATAACTTTTATGTGGGTGCTAAGCCATGTGGGTATTCACGGCAATGAGTGTGCAGATGCCCTTGCAAGAAGAATCATTGGTGATAACTCCATTGATATGTTGCCTATTCACATAGTCATAGAGGATCAAATCTTCTACATGCAACACAATGCCAATTCCATCGGCATGTGCGATGGCAGGGTGAGGTCACTGGTCTGCATGGTGTCCTTCAGCACTTGAGCTCGGTGGGCCCTTTCGTAACCCTACTTCTAAGGAGGGATCGAATAGAGATGAACCGGGTTGCCACTGGCCATACCCGTCTTACTCACTGACACCTGCTTAGTGTAGAAGCTCGATGTTGTGTGTGGGGGGTGTGGGGGTGATCTGTCCATCCGCCACTTCCTGGAGGACTGTCCAGCCCTTGTGGACCTTCGGGCCCAGCATAAGCCCTCTCAGTGCGTTGACATTTTATCCGGACCAGACAAGGTCCATTCACTCTTGTTGTACCTGCGAGCCGCTGAGCTCTACTACGAACTGTGATATCTAATAGTTATATATACATCTAGTCGTAGTCTTATCTCATTTTGCTGATTGTATATTATTATAGTAGCATGTATATATTTATTAGCATATTTTACATCCAGTCTTAGTTGTATTATTTTATTTTTGTCCAATGGGGTTGTCAGGGTGTGACGGATATAAGTAGACAAGTTCTTCTCAGAGTTTATTTATTGCAAGCTTTCGACATAAACATGTCATCATCAGGCGTCTTCGTTTCTAAAAAAACACATGTAACAGGCCGTTACAAACTACGACTAGGAAGATACAGCACGTCAAGTGTAACAAGGGGGAACATCTATGGTGGTTGTTGCTGGCGTTTTCCGGAGGCTGAGTCCTGGTCATGGAGCCGAGGCGGAACTGGGCCTCGCTACCCACTCACTGGGTGAGATCGAAATTTACGAAATTTTACAAGGTAGGTAATGAGTTGATAATTGATATTTTCAGGTTACATACTTACATAGGCTGATAAGTACAGGCTTCTATGCAGCCACTACATAGAAGCCTGTACTTATCAGCCTATGTCAGTATGTAACCTGAAAATATCAATTATCAACTCATTACCTACCTTGTAAAATTTCGTAAATTTCGATCTCACCCAGTGGGTAGCGAGGCCCAGTTCCGCCTCGGCTCCATGATAAAAGCCTGACGGATGAACCACGAATCAATTTTATTTTTGGGTTTTTTTTTTAATCCACTTTGGAGGATAAACAGCGGTCATAACTGTACCCCTCATTTTTTTTCCCCTCCGAGTTGCCAGTGGAGTCCATGATGGCGCTCCTTTTGGTTTATTATTTCCAATAATAAGCCTATGTGATCGTATAGCAAAAAATTTTTATAACCCCCCCTCAAACTTTGTCACTTTACGTTTCAAGGTGCGTAGAATCCAAATTTGAAATGTCCGTCCGCCGTCCGCCGTTCGCCGTCCGCCGTCCGGGCCATAAAAGGCCTTAGAATTGACTTAAAAAATCTGTTCTTTCGCACATAGACTCCACTAGGGGTCTAGTTGGTCCTAACTTCTCGCCAGCTCGATCGCTCCACTCTCATGGGTGCTATGAGCCAAAAATAGGTGAAAAAGTGTCTTTTTTTTTTGTATATTTCAAGTTGTATAAAATTGGAGATTTATGAGATGAAAGAAAATGTTAGCTATTAATTTTATGGAAAAAAAGTATTCTAAATGATACTCTTCTATTCCAAAAGAGATTTTGGATTTTAGGCAATTTTTTGCAATTTTGTAGATTTTTTAAAACAAAATTCAATGAAGTTCTAGTTTTAACATGTATCATGTTTTAGCCCTGGGGTCCTAGCAATTTTTGCGAGTCAATTTTTTCCGCGCACGAAACATATAGTGTTACAGTGATTTCCGCCTACAACCGAGTCGTTGCTAGGGAAATGGTACTTCGTCGTTTTTCATCCCACAAAATTCGTTGACCATTCGTTCGAAAGCTCTCGATTTATCCAACAATATTATGTTAACTACGGCGAAGTGCGTGTCCAACAAACTGAGTTATGAGCATGGTTATATAAATAATTGTTTACACACAGGTGATCATTCTCAATAATTGATATTGTGAACATGATTGCAACCGCTTGTTAATTTCTCATGTTTTCATAGAATTTCGAATCAATATCGAGGAGAAAACATGATACATGGTTGAAATTTTTGGTTCTAGAACAGAAATCAGATTTTAACATGTATTTAGCATAATTTCGTGCATTGATTTTTGAATGTTCTATTTTTAGAGTTGACTTTATTTGACCAATCTTATACTAAAAAATATCAATTTAACGATTCTTAGCCATTTTCAGTGATTTTGTCAGCACATTTTTTGAAATTTGACCAATTAGATGATATCAATGTACAGTATAGGTAACACTTTTATGTGTTGGAAAGATGACTTGGTAATAAATTGTTTTGTTTATCAACTATATTAAAAAGCGTAAAATTGTGAGATTCCGCTGCTGTAATGGATTGAACCCATTTGTAATTAATTATTGGTTGCCTATATATTCCTGATTATTCACCACTTTCCCATTTTGAATCTTTGTTTGAAGAAGTTGAGCGGCTCACTTTTGAATACCCGGATCATAACTTTTGTATAGTTGGTGACTTTAACCTTCCTTGTTTATCGTGGGATTCATATGCTGCGGATCTTACTTCCTCTGGTATATCCAACAAGTCTAGTCATATTGGATATGATTAACTTATTTAATTTCCGTCAATTGAATACACTAAAAAATTATGCTGGCAATGTTCTTGATTTATTTTTGTCTGATTTAACTTCAGTGAGTTTGCGCCATGCAGATCCCATTGTTAAGCTTGATTTATCACACCCGGCGTTTGAATGTTATTTCACCCCATCTTCAATTTGTAGTCATAGTTTTCGTACGCCAGAACAGTTTAATTTTAATTTTTAAAAGGTAACTATGTTGCCATGAACAAATACCTGTCAGATATTGATTGGAGTTTCTGTGTTGATTTACGTTTTGACGACGCCATAATTAATTTTTATAATATTGTTCACGATGCCATCAATTTGTTTGTTCCTCGAATAAGAGAAGTTAATACTACCTTCCCCAAATGGTTTAATAGAGAATTGATTAATTTAGTCAATGATAAAAACTTTGCACACGCAAGATATAAACTTACTGATCTACCCAGTGATTATGAAATTTTCTCAGAAATTAGAAAGAAATGTAAATCAGTTTCAAGTAAGTTGTATAAGGACTACGTTAAGACTGTTGAGGGCTCCGTAAAATCGAATAATGTCAAAGCGTTCTGGAACCATTTCAATTATTTAAGAAAAGACTCAGATTTGCCTAAGTTGATGTATCTGGGTACTGAATCAGCTAATAATAACCGTGATATAGCTAACCTGTTTGCTAGGTACTTTTCTTCAGTGTATGAGAAGCCGTCTACCTGTGTACTTGATGACGAAACCTCATTTTCTAATTTTTCGATGGGGTTTCTTAACATAAATAAGGAAAATGTTTTGAAGGAACTTTCATCATTGGATGTTACTAAAGGAATGGGCCCAGATTGTGTCCCTCCTTGTCTACTTCGTGGTTGTGCTGATAGCTTATTCATGCCTTTATTTTTTCTTTTTAACCGCTCGCTTCAGCTTGGCCACGTACCTGATTACTGGAAGGTGTCCTATGTTACCCCTGTTCCTAAAAAAGATTGTTAAAATCAAATCAAATTTTTCCCATTCGTTTCCTAATATATCGGGCGTCCCACAGGGGTCCCACGTAGGGCCTTTGTGCTTCCTAATTTTTGTAAATGATCTTACTGATATTTTTTCCGGTAGCAGTTGTTTTTCTCTGTTTGCAGATGATTTAAAAATTTATTCTAGAATCACATCTCAGTTTGACTCGGATCATCTTCAAGGCAATCTCAACGCACTACACTGGTGGTGTGTCAAAAATACAATGCATTAGTGCGCCCCACTCTTGAATACGGATCGATGGTTTGGTCTCCTTACTACGCTAACGCTATTGCTCGATTGGAAAAAGTCCAGAAAAGGTTCGCTCGCTATGCTGAATTTAAAAAGAGGAGTAGGTTGGGAAGATTTTAATTATCAGGCTTTTCTTAATGGTAATAGTATAACTTCGCTAGAGGGTAGGCGTAAAACTGCTGATGGTATTTTCATTTATAAGCTGATCCATAATTTGATTGATTGTCCCGAGCTTCTTCAGCTTCTAAATTTTCATGCCCCCCTGTATCGCACTAGAACCTCCACCTTATTTTATATTCCTACCACAACCACAAATTACCTGCTAAACAATCCACTCCATAGAGCACAACGCATATTCAATATTCCTTCTGTCTCCGAAAAAATAGATATCAGCACAGTTTCCCTTTATCGTTTAAAAAAAATACTTGATTCTTTATAATTGGAAATCCTTGTTTTATTTTCTTGTTTTATTTTTATCAGTCATTCTTTTGTGTTCGCTTATTAATTTTTCTGTACCTTTGTAGTATTCATACTATAATGTTTCTCTTGTAATTGGGCTTCGGCCCGTATGTTTCATAAATAAATAAATAAATAAATAAATTTGTGAGGTCCGAAGCTCCGAGTTCCGATACTAAATATACTATAAGCGGCGTTTAATAATTATGGACCAGAGATCTACGTAGAAGGGCTGTCTAATACATAAATAATAAACCTTTGTGTAATAATTTGCAGCGTTTTTAGTCAAGGATGGCAAAATGGCTCTCCTTAGAATCGTGCCACTTCCAGTGTCCCTGTAGACACCTTGTTCAATGCCGCTAATGACCCTTCTGGTTGAGATGCGGCTTAAACCTTAATATAAATAAATAAATAAATAAAAATTAAATTTGAAAGAATGAAAAACAAAATTGATTTTAGCGAATTTGTATTTGATCGTTAATTCTTATTCTACTTTTGATGCTCATCCAAATGATTTGGATCTTTAAGTGAATCCTAAAGATGGCAGTTTGATGATTTGTCAAAATAACCTTTTTCCCAAGCTCTACTAAAGGTTTTGAGCATAGTTGTACATAGCCGCGATTCGGCCCAAGGAGAAAGAAATAATTACAAAATCTTTGTAATCATTGTAATGACGTTTCGGCCACTATTCTGTGACCTTCATCAGATAGGTTAAAAGCTTTGCCCTCAAAGAGGACAGTGTCAAAAAAAAAAAACAGGAGGTTTTATAAACCTCATAAAATCGCTAGAGCCAACAAGCCAGGCTAGAGCCAAAACAATTTCATTTGGGGAAATAGTATTGAGAAAAAATATTTTGGTTAGCAATTTTAAAGGGCCAAAAATAAGATGCATAAGACAAAAACCAATTGCTAAAACGAAGTGGAAAAAATATAAAAATGTTCAACATTTCGCATCCATTACTTACTCATTAGATAATAAATCATTAGTTATTATATATTTTAGCGAATTGTTGAAGAAAATTAAGCTATTGCTCTCGCCTCAAAATTTGTAGAATGTGAATTTTTGAAAATATTTTATGCAGAAATCCGTTTCAGGCTATTCTGAAGTTTAAAGCATTTTTTATATCATATATAGCATCAATTACATAACATCAAGTAGTCAATCCCTTAGTAAAAATACAGGTTAGTTGGACACACAGGTCAGAATGAACGAATGGTAGTGAATTAACGGAAAAGGTCCCAAACAAATTTTAAAATGTTAAGGACACAAAACGAAAGTTCAAGTTCGTTGGCCAGCATGATCGGATTACATCTTCGGGTTGAAATTTTCATAAATGTAGTCAAAAATTTCAAAATTGCCTGTTTTTTGCGATTTGTTGTGCGAAATAATTTTAACATGGAATCATGTTTTAGCGATGGATCCCCCGCCGAAAAGTGGGACTATAAAGTGAGATGAAAGTAGCGCCAATAATTGTGATGATTTCCGCTTACAACCGAGTCGTTGCTAGGGATATGATACTTCGTCGTTTTTAATCCCACAAAATTCGTTGACCATTCGTTCGAAATGGTCTATTCTAAATTCTATAAGAAGATGTATTAAGTTTTCAAAAATTTCAAAGTTGAAAAATCAGTCAAAAATCGAAATAATGCCGTTCGCTAGTTGTAAAAATCGGTAATATTTGCATGAAACATTGTCCAAATTCAGATTGAACTACTCTTATGGAAGTATCCCTGCATTACCAATCCTAGAACCATGCTGTTTAAAACGTAGGTGCTTGTTAAAACGTAGTGGTTGTTAAAACAAAAAAAAAAAAAAAAAAAAAAAAAATTGATGAGTTTACTTTGTGAAATATTCCGTCCTCCTATTCTCTCGGTCTTTAATGTTTTACGCTCAACTGTTTAAGGACTTGATGTAGCTTTAATACTGACTGTGGCTTAGAAAATATCAGCCATGAAATTATGAAGAAGTTCTATTTATGTACGTACTAGCACGCAAACCCAAGGCCTCGCTCCGCTCGGCCGTCAGTAACGACTGAAATGTCGAAGAATCCTTCAAAAATTCGCTCAGAGGGTCATGCTGCATGACTGGACTATTTTTGTTTTAGCAATTGGTTTTTGTCTTATGCATCTTATTTTTGGCCCTTTAAAATTGCTAACCAAAATATTGTTTCTCAATGCTATTTCCCCAACTGAAATAGTTTTGGCTCTAGCGATTTTATGAGGTTTATAAAACCTCCTGTTTTCGACACTGTCCGCTTTGAGGGCAAAGCTTTCAACCTATCTGATTATGGTCACAGAATGGTGACCGAAACGTCAGTACAATGATTACAAAGATTTTGTAATTATTTGTTTATCCTTGGGCCGAATCTTGACTGTATACAACTATGAACAACATCACGGCCGACAACACCTCTATCACATAAAGGTTTTGAGGTTTTCCCATTCGAATATATTAAGTCTTGAAATATAAATAGGCCGGTTAACAGTTTTTTTTGGGAAGCTCCACCGACTCCACTTGATGGCAATTCATTTACATTTTACGGCCAGTAGCGACACAATGGCCTGGGGGTTCGCTAAGTGTTTAGTTCTCTGGAAAGAGCACTCGAAAAGTCGGGGTGGAGACAGAGGGGGTTCGAGGAACCGCTGATCTGAATACAATGTGGGTTTGACGGACTTCCGCGGATGTTAACATTACTGTTTGCTCATTCCGAGCAAGCTGCTGGGGACCTGTAAAGGGAAGGCATTGCCCGCTCGCTAGGATCGCCCAATCACGAAATTCCGTGACATTTCGAGACTAACCGAGAAAAAAATAAACCATTGATAAATGCCTCGAGAGATGGTGAATCTTAAAACCTCCTGAAACACCGTTCGAAGCATAGTAATGTGATGTTATAGGAAGGAATATGGATTGGCACTGGAGATCATTCATATTTTACGTGCGACTCGAGTTGTTTCTTTAACATATGAAATTTGAAATAATAATTAAGAGAAGAACAAAAACTGATACATTACCATGATTATGAGACGGTTCTTGTCAGAAACAGTAGTGTTTAAGGAAACGATCGACTTTATATGTGGCGAGTAGGCAAAATTTCTTATTTGTGACGAAAAAAGCATACTTAGGTACGTGAATAATAAGTAACAGTTTGGGTTCCAAACAAGGAAGTGTTAATGGGGCTCCGAACCTATTGTTACGCTCCAGGAAAATATCTCTCACAGTCGAAGAGGTTTGGTCACCCTGGCCTCATAGCTCTGGTCGTTAGAGCGTTGCAACTCCGGGAAATTAATAATAATTTCTCGTAGTTATGACGACGCGAGTTCGAACTCCTGTCGAGGTATCAAATATTTTTGGGCCGTTACAGTGGCGCAGTCGGTAGGACTAAGAGAAATTCATTTCTCTTTCACTTCGTCATTCGTCCGACCCCAAACCAGCCGAGACGGCTGGTATTTGACTCCGGGGAAATGTTACGCTCCAGGAAAATAACTCTCACAGTCGAAGAGGTTTGGTCACCCTGGCCTCTTAGCTCTGGTCGTTAGAGTGTCGCAACTTCGGGAAATTGATAATAATTTCTCGTAGTTGTGACGACGCGAGTTCAAACTCCTGTCGAGGTAGCAAATATTTTTAGCCCGTTACAGTGGCGCAGCCGAAATAGGACCCGAAATCATACGAAACAATAATTAATTAAATCCCTCTCGAGCCAAAAGACTGTAAACATCACATTTCCTGTTGTTATGCCTTTCATTTCCTCACTCACTTGAGTCAAAACACACCGTGACAATGACCTCGCTCGACTGCTGACTTGTTCCAGCGAGCATCTGCTGAGCCAGCGGCCTCCAGTATCCCTTTGTTATTCGTCCAACCCCAAACCAGCCGAGACAGCTGGTTTTTGACTCCGAGGAAATGTTACGCTCCAGGAAAATAACTCTCACAGTTGACGAGGTTTGATCACCCGGGCCTCATAGCTCTGATCGTTAGAGTGTTGCAACTCCGGGAAATTAATAATAATTTCTCGTAGTTATGACGACGCGAGTTCCTATGTAACCGTATGTAAACAAGGACAGGATCTCATCGATTTGCTCTTCTTTTGTTGTCTATAAGGGCAGTCGTGATGGACACAAGTTTTTATTTTTTGTAGTCTTTGGCGGATTTTCGTAGAAATCAAAATTTTTGAAAAATGTCTTCATTGAAATCTGTTTTGAGGCATTCTGAAATGAATCCTAGAGTTAGTGCAGAATCCTCAGTGAAGAAGTTCGAAATGTTGTGTGTGGGTGATCTGTCCATCCGCCACTTTGTGGAGGACTGCCCAGCCCTTGTGGACCTCGCGAGTCGAGCATCAGCCCCCTCAGTGGATTGACGTTTTATCCGGACCAGACAAGGTCCGATCCCTGTTGTCGTACCCGAGAGCCGCTGAGCTCTACTACGAGCTGTGATATCTGGTTTGTAATACATTTATGTACATCTAGTCATAGTTTTATTTCACTTTGCTGATTATATATAGTAGCATGTATTTAGTTATTAGAATATATTACATCTAGTCTTAGCTATATTATTTTATTTTTAGGCTTTGCTTCCGAGTCTACCTTAAGGTAGCGGAAGAATTGTTTTCACTTTCGGGACAAGGAAACATTTTTGGTCTCCAAAATCAAAATTTTCACTAGCATTTTACGTTTTGGACCAACTTTGGTTCCGTGTCTGTCTGTCTGTCCGTCTGTGTGTGTGTGTGTGTGTGTGTGTCTGTCGTGTGTCCGCATATACTTGTAGCAAGCAATTTCCACAGTATTCATCCGATTTGGAAGACATTTTCATGGAATATGCTGGCTAGGGGGTAGACGGGCCCTTATCAGTTTCATTGTTGCGAAATCAATACTTCACACTCAGCGCATGCGCAAACGTAAATTCCATTATGCTCCATTTTTTCACGCCCTAGTCGTCCGATATCGCTCAAATTCGGATGATAGTTGGGGGATGACGATTTGATCATCCCATATAAATGTCAACATTATTGTATTATTAATAGCTACTGCGCATGCGCCTAGGTGAAATCCTTGTAACGACTTTAAATTCCACTGGTTTCATCCGATTTCGATGAAATTGTCAGAGAATGCGCGTGTTAGGTTATAGATGGTCCCCTATAAGTTTCATTGTTGCCAGATCAGTGCATCATTCTGTGCATGCACAAACGTAATTCCATCATGTTTCATATTTTCACTCTCTAGTCGTTCGAGTTCGCTTGAATTTAGATGATAGTTGGAAGAAGATGATAGGTAAACGAGGAAGCGATGTGCCACACCCAACTTGGCAGACGTTTTCTAGTCTGTTTCGCTCAATTATATGTGTTTTGGTGGTAAAATTAGTTAAATAAAGTATAAAAACAGAGATGGAATATTCGGTTTTTACAAACGAAGATGGTTCAGGACACAATAAGTTGTAGACGGAGGCAGTTCTCTCTTGAGGAGCCGCCCCGTGTTAATTGTGAGCTATAAACACGTCGTTGAAAAGGCGGATTTATTTTATGGTCTCGCACGTCACAATTCACCCTTACCTGGTTATTTGCTAGTTAGCAAACCATTAAAGCCGTTTTCAACACGCTTCCTTTCAGCTTCAGAGATTTTTCGAACGGGCGACACTAGATTTATTTTATAACGGACTTGAGTGAACGGGCAGATCCCTCGTCAATGAAGAGTTTGACAGCTGAAGTGTGAGCTTGTATTGATTTATTTATTTATATTTTAGTTGAAAATTGAAGAGTTTCTGGAGATCCATCGGTCTCATCTCAATACGGCGTGCGGTAACGAGAAACTTTACCGCGCCTTAAAGTCACGTCAAGTCCTTAACGGATCTAGTTGTAACGCTAAATCCATGGAAGGAGGAAATTATCCATGAACCTAGGAGGGGGATCCCCCTTCTAGGTTCATGAAATTATCCCTAGGAGGTTATTTGAGTCCATGGAAAGAGTTTATTTTAGACGATTACGTTTTTTCCGCATTGCGATCCGTTAACGTATCTATACAGAATGATGCGTCACCGTAACTCATTGCGTCATAGTTACGGTTCCGGATTGTCAATACCGCACGACGTATTGTGTTTTACGGATCTACTAGGAACTCTCTATTTATACAAACAAAACTTCGGGCCTCGCAAGGGGCTCCGCCCCTTGACCCCGACAGGGGGGCTTCGCCCCCCTGGACACCCCCGGATGTTATTACTTTGAGCCTGACTGCTAAAATGTAAAAAACATGGAATCATGTTTTAGCTCCTCGCTCTCACTTTATTATAGAAATGATCACGACGATTGAGCTCTTGTGAGATGATGATCTCCTAATAGAAACTCGCGAGTAAACATTCACTTTATTATAGAAAGAGGCTAAAGAGGCTACATACGAAATTACAGCTTCCTATAGTGTAAAGTATAGAAATTACCTATTAAAATGATTTAACCACCGCTTCACAAATCAAACCGTTCTCGCAATATTCGGATCACCTGCTATGAATCACATAATCGAAACACCAGCTCAATGAACTCATCAGAAATTAACAAGCGGTTGCAATCATGTTCACAGTATCAATAATTGAGAATGATCACCTGTGTGTAAACAATTATTCATATACCTAACCATGCTCATAACTCAGCTTGTTGGCCACGCACTTCGCAGTAGTTAATATAGTATGGTTGGATAAATCGAGGGCTTTCGAACGAATGGTCAACGAATTTTGTGGGATGAAAAACGACGAAGTATCATATCCCTAGCAACGACTCGGTTGTAAGCGGAAATCATCACAATTATTGGCGCTACTTTCATCTCACTTTATAGTCTCACTTTTCGGCGGGGGATCCATCGCTAAAACATGATTCCATGTTAAAATCACATACATTGTTCAACATAAAATACAAATACTTTCTAATTACATAAATTATGCATCAACTTATTGCTAGGAAAAAGGCCAAAGGCCCGTTGTACCTTCAAGAGTACCCCCTGGCTATTTTAATTCGTAGGAAAAACATAAATACATCTGTTTGGATCGGAAAAGAATTCCTCACTACCGAAGGTAGGGAAGTTTTGTGTTCGAGATAGAAATCGAAAAACTTGTTGTCCTCCAAAATCAAAATTTCCACTTGCTTTTCGAGTTTCAGAACTCGCTGATGAGTTTTGGTTCCGTGTCTGTCTGATGTCCGTCTGTCTGTGGTAAATAATAATAATAAGTTTAGTAGTAAGTTTATTGTCATCATAATGCATACACAATTAGATTAATTTAAATGAAAAGAAAAATTACTTTTACGTGACAAATTTAACGCATAACTGCAAAAGTTAACATAAATTGATAATAAGCACAGTGATTTATTATAGGATGCCCGTGCAGGATAGTTGAAAACTGAGACCCAGCACGGAGTTGATCGGTCTCCTTATTTATTCCTAGTCCCCAGTTTTCAAAATTATTTTTATTTTTTGTATCAAACGTAATTGTTTATTCTTATTTTATTTGTTTCTAATCCGTCTAATTGTAAGTTAGAGAAATGTATTGAATCCAGTGCTGACTAATCTTATATATATTAAGAAACATAATTAAATGTATCTTTTATTTTAATATAATTATATAAATCCTTTGTCACGTCCAAAACTATACCAAGTTTCAGTCCGATTCCGATGAAATTTTCAGTGATTGTGGGGTTTAGCTTCTAGATGGTCCCCTATAATTTTTAACGCCGTCAAATCAAGAGTAGCTTGTGCGAATGCGCAAACGTGAATTTCTCATAACGTCGATTTCCCGTCATCTGTTGGTCCGATTTCGTTTAAACTCGGTAGGTAATTGGGAATATGTTCTAGAAAAATGCCTTATAAATTATATCGCGATTGGTAATGTAATAACCATGCACATAGGTCTTCCATTTTGCTGTATTTTTGCATACGGTAATGAGATTGCTACCGTATACCGTATGTGCACCCAAATTACCGCATGTTTACGGCAATTACCGTACAGCTGGCAACCTTGGTTCAACGCCGCACAGTGGATGGAAGCGTGCAAAAACCTCAAAAAATGAAAGCGTTAATAAAAATGTTTTTCCATTTTTATATTGTTCCTAGATACCTTCAGACACAAACTTAGCCCTTAGTTTCCCCATTTGGGCATGCAGAAAATTTTGAGAAGGCATTGAATGTGATAATTGGTCGTATGCTTGAAATTAAGGTTTTGGTGTAGCAGTTATTGATGATTGATTACGCCTCCAAAACTGGGGAAATTCCCCAAGACGAAATATACCATGTATTGTATACATGTTTAGGTGTACCTGACCATTTTTTCACATTTTTTTGGTGCATCACCAAGAGTAAGCAGTGATAATGAGGATTTTTGGAAAAATCATGTGATTATTTAACTTTGATAGAGTGCCAAAAGTGCAGGTTATCTCCAGTCGTCCTGGGACTGGAATAATCCGACTACGCACTCATTCAAGTGTCTTGTGTATTAATTTGATCGCCGTTCTCCGCCGTCGGTTATCACGATGTACAAAAACGTTGAGGAAAGTAAGTGACGGCACCCGCCTATCAACTCCTGCTTTGACGAGTCGCACCACTAGGTGCAAACCTTGTCCCGAGAATGAATGTTACGATTCATTCTTCGTCTAGAAAAATAGTTCTTTGGGAGCAGTCTTCTATCACTATCACATTCAACGTCAGCGGAAGCGTGGTACCTAACATTTAAACACACATTGTGGAAAAAGAAAATCGTAACATCGTGGTAAAAAAAACATCTTTTGAAATTCCATATTCAGTGCTTTGCGATATTTTATTTAAGAGTGGAAGTGGTTTTGAGAAAGATCTGCGCGAACGATACCCGAATTTGGAAGAAACGGTTTTACATCAGGTGAATAAAAAATAACTAAGTAACTCATTTCGGTTATACTTACGTCCCTTCAAAATAATTATTCAGCTTGATTTACTATTGATTCAGCTTTCGCGCTATGAAAAATGAAAAAGGTTCTCATTTTCCCTTATTGCCACACGTTTTTTTTCTAGTTATCGTTTTGGTAGTAAAAGCGTTAAAATCCAGGAATCGTTTCAGAATACTTCAAAACGGATTTCCACGATGAAAATTTTTAGAAATTTTTATTTTACAAATTTCGGAGCCATTGCAATAGCTTCATTTTCTAAGCAAATTCGCTAACACGTTGCTATCCGACTAGCCATTATAGTTAGCGGTTTTAATCGACTCAGCACCCCAAAAAACATGAGGATCCATTTCAAGTTCAACCAGTTGGCTCATCCAAGAGGTTTTTGCACAAAAACTGCTGTTTCCATCCACTGTGCGCCGTCGCGTCGCCGAGCGAGCAGAATCACGTGACAACTTCCGCGGATTTCATTGGCGGATTTCAACGCCCGAACGCGCTGAGCGTGCGGCAAATCCACGTAGAACGCGGCGCTCCTAGGCGACGAGGTTCAACCTCTTCTCCAACACGGCAAGTTGCCAACAAGGTTGACAACCAGTTGGTAGTCTATAGGCCCCATAAAATCCGAATTGTCAGAGTCCCGGACTTCCGAGAATCCTCCTAGTAAGGCGCAGTTCCGAAATTCGTGAAACTCGTTGCTTCCGAGACTGTTACTCAACTAGTTCAGCCTGGATTGGAAATTCGTGGAACTCGGTGCCACCCAAAGCTTTACGTACGTTTCTACTTCACGGAATAGTGAGCCGAGCCTCTTCCATTTTTTCGTCGTTCTATTTTATTTTTACTTTTCTCCTAAAACGTTGGGGAAGCAATGTGTTCAGTTTTCGAACATGAGGAAACTGTAAACCCCTCCCAAAAAACTTCTCGTTTTCAGCAAATGTTACAAAAATACAATTACCTAGCTGTAATTTTCAATTTTTATTGTTATTCATTATTTGCTCATTAGAAATATCTGAGCGAGAGCTTTCCATAAAGGTGCTATACGATGGGTATCTGATTAGTAATACGACTCTTGAAATGCATTTACAAGATAACGTTACCCCCCTCCCCCCCGCCTGGGGGAACCCACAGCTACTCTGCACTACTACGTCACGCGTAATCTTCCTACCGGTTTATTGGCCAAATCAAACGGTCTCTTAAGCTGAAAATTGCTACTTGGAGTTTTTTGTTTTATGGCATTGGATTTCTCCACACAGCCATGATAATTTCCAATTCATACAAAACGTTTACTTAAATACGTATATACATCAAATTTCGTGTACTATTTCATTCAAATATTTGTTCAACACTTTCTAAGTTTTCGCTAACAACTCTCTGCGAATTTTCTACAATTCTGGAGCACATGTTCGAGGTCGTCCTTCTCTCCACACAAGACACATTTTTCCGAGGTCTGCGGATGTAGTTCATGTAGATATGCATTACATACTCCATGTCCAGTGCGTAATCGGGATATATTCGAGTAAAATCGTTTGTCTTGTCCAGTTGCTTGGGTAGGTATGTCAAGGTCGTTTTCGAATGGCATACATACTTGGAGGTTTTCAATTGCGCTGAGTATGAATGTGAATGCGCGAAATTCCTAAACATGAAAGTTCCCTTTACATTTATGCTGATTTATAATTTTGTGAAGGTTTTGATTTAAATCAATTTGATTATCTGATTCATATCACGTCTGATAAAATTGGATACGTCTACTTAATCGGCCCTTCACCGTGAGGTTTAGTGTGAAGGAGCTTTCGTGATACATTATTCCTTTCTTCTGGTTTTATCAAGTCAAGACTATGAGCTGAAAATTGTTATGGGGGGTTTTAAGAGCTTTGAATCGGATTTTGAGGTCAAAAGTGTCAAATTCTGACTTACCAGGAGTCAGAGAATGATGTAGCTTGGGGCCATCAAAATTGACAATATTTTATGGAAGTAGTGAAGAACAAAGAGTGTGCGTTAATTGGAAAAGTTCAAATAAGTTACAAAAAATGAGTCATTCACCTCGTTTTCTGTCTTAGGCATAACCTCTTTATAGTATTTTCAATTTCTTCTGAAAAGATCGTGACTATAAATAGACAGGGAAATTGTCAAAGACTCAATAAACACTCTGAAATTTTCTATTTCCATTCATCTAGATGATAGGTTATACTGGGTGTCTACCAGTATGGACCAGCCATCGATTCTTTGTTATTTTTAAAGATATCAAAAAACTTTAAAATGTAGCTATTCAATAGTGAAATTGTATTTTGATTATGACGTGCCACAGTGGCGCTACGCCTCCTCACTCGCATTTTCCAAATGTGGACCCCCATTTTTTACTGCAAACTCGAAATCTGCATAAAATGTCTTGGAAAAATGACCCATCACTCAAATTTCTGAGTGCCCACAAATGGGCGCACATGAAAAAGTGATTTGCAGAGTGAAAAAACGAGTGGAAAAATGTGCAATTCGGACTGTCTTTTCAATGTTTTATTGAAGTTGGTATTGCGAATATCGATAACAGAATATCACCGCTTAATTCAGCGTGAAGGAACACCCCGAATTCATGTAAAGTATGTGGCAACTGAATATATTCATGCCCGTGACTGCGCTCGTTTTTGCGCACTCAAATATTTGAGTGATGGATAATTTTTCCATGGAATTTTATTTAGATTTTGAATCTGCAATAAAAATGGGGGTGACTATTTGAAAAACGCGAGTTAGGAGTTGTAGCGCCACTTTGGCGCGTTTTTTAAAGCTTTATTTTAACTTCCAGTAATAAGATCACTTCATGTTTGTGCGACAGTTGGCTTAATATAAATGTACAAAGTACAATGTAACATGTAGGAGGGTAATTGTCCAATGACAGTCCCTCTATAATATGAATACTAATATGCTGGTTATTCTAATTATAAAGTTGATAATTTAACATGTAGGTAGCTTATGGGCATAACAATTTATGTGAGGGTTATAACAATAATATTATCAATAAGGGTGACTAGAGTATTTGATTCACTGTATGATTAGTTCAAGTAGATCCTCCGTTCGTTTTCTTTTGAGGCGTCTGGTAAATTTGTTGCCTTTCCCAGAAGTAATGAGCGCTTCAAACGCAGATGAGTGGTGAGAATTTATGGGGTTATTCATGTTTTCCATTATGGTTCTTATCGCTTCTTCAACAGTCGGAATGTCCAGGTCTCTGTGAAGTACCGTGTCCAGATGTACCAGGGTGTGTTGGACATCATACGCAGGGCTTTACTTTGGCGATTCTTTCATTGGACATAATTTAATTAAAAAACATTATAGCGAGTTAATATTTAAAGTTTTTTGATATTTTCAACAATAAAAAAATTAATAAAAATAAAATAAATAAATCATCAAATTTTGACCCCCTGTATATAATGATGTCATTTTACGGTAAGCGATATACTTAGCCTAGAACTCGAAGTCGGTCCCAATGTTTCATGTGAACATGAGATCATTTGAGTTCTGCACATTTGCCTTTCCCATATAAAGATATAGTGGTCCCCCAGCTGGAAACAATAGGACTCGAACAATACAAGCTCTCGCATGATACCGAGGATTGTTGTATTTATATCCATTTATCTATCCGGAGGTCCCCTACCATCTTTTTTAGTTCGGGAAAAGGGTTTTGCTCGTTTAAATGTTTTTATTTTCTGTAAGGGCCAAATGTATCATCAGCTCTGGGAACTCAGGTATTGTGCAGGTGCCCAGTTCCGAGCACAATAGGGAGTACGATGTCTTGGATTACAATAGGTTGCCCAAGTCAGCTTTATTCGACTTGAGGAAGTCAGACCGTCGCACAGAGTAGGGATCGGACATCGAAGCCAAAACATCGTTGACAACATCGACCAGTGACCATCGATGTGGGTAAATATCGGTATTCTTGCCATCGATGAGTTGAAAGTAAAACTTCAATTAGGTACTTAATATATACCTAACAACGCAGGTTAAGAAATAACTTATTATAAATTAGGTGGCGAATCCTGCGAAATTGTCCCTGCAGGGGTGAGGGGAGGGAAGATGAAAAAAGTTCGATCCTTTCTCCCCCTGTGAGGGAACGTCAGTTTAATTGAACCGGTTATATTTGATTAAATTGTAAATTGCTTCACCATTTCTTTTTCCTTCCAAATTACATTAGTTGAAGTTGCAGTTTGAAGCTCTTTTGTTAAAGAATATTGTTTTTTCTCCAAGTTTAAATATTTTTCTTCTAGAGCCCCCTTCTTGGTATTGCTGCCCAAGGAACATTGTTTTTCAGTTTCAAACTGATATTTTGACGCTGTGAGGTTGCAGCACTTTTGCCTCTCTCCTCACTAGAGTTCTGTTTTTATTTTTTAAATTTTCTGTTATTGATGATTTTCAAGGGTGCTCAGAGCTTTCTGGGTTTTGCAGCTGAAGAAGTTCTGTGATCACTGACCGAAACCGGTTCAATTAAACTGACGTTCCCTCACAGGGGAAGAAAGGATCGACGTTTTTTCATCTTCCCTCCCCTCACCCCTGCTGGGACAATTTCGCAGGATTTTCCACCTAATTTATAATAAAACTTCGATGTTGTAAAAAATTGTAGTAACTTAGAACATTGATTATCGAAAGATATTTATCAAAAACAAATATCTCTCCAAAATCAAATTAGGCTATGCCCTTATACTGGTATATTAAACATTTTCAAAATTTTTAAATTATTGGTTAACCCAGCAGAAATTTATATGTAAACCAAAAATAGTTGATGCAAAAACACATCTTTGTTCTTCTTTTAAAAGAAAGTTGGAGAATACTAATGGAAGAAGTTGGATTTGGAATTTTTTAAAATCAAAAATGTACTTTCAAGAAATTTTTATGTAAATTAAGGTAACATAATATTAAATCTGTACTATCCAAGATTAATAACTGTGGTTGGTATTTAGGTAAAAATAAATTTGGCATAATATGAGAGCAGGCCTCTTGGAAATGATATAGCATGTTTCCAAGAGGCCTGCTCTCATATTATTGCAAATCGTTTTTATTCTACACATTTTAATACAAAAAATTACGACTAATTACTACATAGTAAGGATCATAATGACTATAAGGGTGATTCTGACAGAAAGGGGCAGAAGTGATGTCCGGACCAGTTGCGGCGACCCAATAAGGATTTGGGAGCTGGCGAAGGTCTTAAATTGTAGTATAGGTTTTTATCTAGAACCCTTTTTTCCATTTCTAGGTTATGTTTATTCCTTTAAATAGAAAATTAACTAAATATAGTCAAATCGTCATCGACCTGTCCTGTCCCAATGCGACCTTCCCAACTTCAAGCTTTAATTAAAGGTCTTTCCGCTTTTGAGTTTGGATTTTATTCAATTTTTCTACATCAGTATGATTTCTGAGATGCGTTTCTGATCAATAAAATTAATGTAGAACCGCTAGAAAAGTGTAGTTGGATGGAAATATGTGTGTCCGGAGCATCGCCGTCATCGACCTGTCCAATATTGGTTTTCGAATTTTCGCGGTCACAATTGTATTTTAGCGGCTTTTTTTGCCGCTTATTTTTTCGCGCCCTTCTCAGTTACCAGAAAAACCGCCATTCGTTTTAATTCAGTCAACTCGTGGTCGTCAGCGGGAGCAGATGTGTGCTGGACCGTGGGTTGGTCAATCACAATCGTCAGAAACCTGTCCACTTTTTCTAAGTGAGTACTTGAACTCAATTTTTTCTTATGGTATTTTTGTTGTGCACCGAACGGTCTAGTTTCATGTTATATGCCGAATTTGGGAAAAAGCTTGCCACAAGGTGAAACATTTGAGAAAAACTGAAGAATCATCATCGACCTGTCCATCATCAACCTGTCCTCTCCTGAAAATTCGAGGACAGGACGATGACGAAAAGGACAGGACGATGAGGAAAATGGCAAATCTATTATGTTTTTTGGATTTTCTAATATTCCCGTATTCTCGTAATCCAATATTCTCGTATTGACCATTCAAAACACATATCTACTTAGCCGAACGTTGTGAAGGTCTACTAGGACTTATTCGAGAATTTCTGTCATTCTTCGTTTGTTGGATTCGCCCTACAGTGGTCACGTTTTTCGGTCTTTTGACTTGAAATGTTGAGGGTTAACGTTTCTTGGCAGTTATAGCAAATTTTCCTTTTATGATGCTAGGACAGGGTGGTGATGCAAATGGTGAGAATCAACGGGTCGCATCATCGCCCTGTCCTAGTGTCATCGACCTGTCCGCCTAAATTTTTAAATATTTTTTTCCTGAATTAATAAAAGCGCTACTGTTTGGATTTGCTTCGAATTTCGATACATACGATATAGAGAGCATCTGTGATTTTTTTCAGCTCGATTCGATCACTTTTTCTTTTTTCAAAAGTCAAACTCAAAACTGACCTTTTCTGTGAGAATCACCCATAAACCCGATGCGACACACTCCAAATGAGACGGATACCAAATAAACATATCGAAATAAACGAATTGCTACAACAATATGTAAACTTAAACTCCCTGATAAGGCCCTAATGGGCGAAAGCGTCCAATAAACGATGAGAAAAGCAGCCTAAACTAATATCTTATCCCCTCACTACCACGCTAACCATAATAATGGAAAGGCTACCAACTGTAATGATTCATAAATATATGTATATAGACAACATAACGTAATTGTAAAGACTAGGTGCGATAAGAATAAAAGTAAATAGATTTAGGACTTAATCATCTAGGAGATCATATGGACGTTTCCGTTTTAGTCGACGCTCATTACGTGGAGGGGGCAAACGGTCTATCATTTCAGCCATAAGACTATTAGGATGATTTTCCATCGACAGGTGAAGACGGACAGAGTTGAAAAAGCTTGAATCTCATTTATGAACGCTAGAAATATTGGCGCATGTATAAGTACGTGCTCAAATTTTAAAAAAATACTGCTGATCCTTTCTTCTTATCTTAACCGAAAAAATAACAAAAAATGTAAAATTCTGTCTGAATATTAACTCAATATCAATAAACATATTAGCGCTCAACAACCTGTTGAAATTTGAACTTTTACAGTTGAAAAATTGAGTTGAAATGTCATCAACTGTCATCATGAGGGCAAACGTTCCTGAAATGGGAATGGGGGGTAATTCCGTCCCCATTACCCATTAACTTTTCTGTAATGGGTAATTGGATAGACCTGGATAGAATTGGGTCTATCCACCATTACTTTCCCAATAAAAAGTAATCGTAATTGAAAAAACAATTACCATAACATGTAATTGATATAATTAATTGCTTCAAACCATTCCCATTACAGTAATGGTACTGGTAATTACTTGCAATTACATTGGAAGTAATTGCCAGCTTAAAACCCCAGTTGCTTGTAGGCATACCTAATCATACTCACTGTACTAATTTTATTGCAGTTAAGAGAAGTAATTAAAAAAGTAATCATTACCTTAGAACTCTGGCCAGTATTATAAATTAATAAATGCAGAGTGCGTGTAGTGGTCTTGTAGTATTGAAGAAAACTATCGAAGCCTTTTCCAGCCATCGAAGTTCCTACCTACCTTTTTCAGCTCTGGAACAAGTTTCTCCGTGATGGTTTCAAGGTGAATCTGTTTAGATTTACTATTCTATTCGCATCCAACGTTTACATTTCTGTTATTCTGCTTGCAGTTATAACCCGCAATTAGCTTCAGGTGAAAAGAAATAACCTGCCGGCACTTAGTACCTCACTTTTATCTTCCCAAGCCCAAACAATGCAACACAACTCAAAGATCTGCGACGCAGTGTTTCTATTATGTGTTTCAGGTGAGAAAAATTCAAAATGAATTTTTTCGAAAAAAAAAACTCCTTTAGTACCTATCCAAAGTGGTAGGTAATTCGGTCGCCGCCCTCCACATTTTAGAACCTGTTGAGGTTCGCATGATAATAAACTGCATATTAGTTGTTTTGTAATAAGATACGTTTATCATTAGTATTTAAACAATATAAATTTATCACTATGAAATAATAACGAGTAATACGAATCTATGTATACTCACATTGAGAATAAGTTTATTGTAGAATCCAAGTATAATATAATTCATGGTGTGATATTGGTAACTTGGTAACTACACCATCAACAGAAGAATCGAAGAATGCTGCTTGATGTTTCACGAAATATACTAGTAGTTCATTTTAGCGAATTTTCTTAGAAAATAAACTATTGCAATGTCTCCAAAAATTTTAAAATAGAAATTTTCAAAAATTTTCTTCATCGAAATCTGTTTTGAGGCATTCTGAAATGATTTCTGGATTTTAACGCTTTTTTATATGTATATATATATATATATGTATGTATATGTATGTGTCATTCCAGACGATAACTCTCGATAGAATTGAGATAAAAACTTCGTCCTTTCGCCAAAAAATCAAGCATTTCAAAAGTAAGGATGAGTTCGTTGGACAACACTTTTTGAGTACATTAAATTCTTCAAATTTCAAAAAATATACTAAAAAATCACTAAAACTAGCTAAAAACGGCTAAAAATCGTTTAATTCTTATTTGCAGGTAGACTATTGCTCAAATAAAGTCTATTAACTATGAAATAGAACATTCAAAAATTTATGTAAAAAATTATGCTGTAAAATGTACTTAAAATTCATTAAAATTTGCTAAAAAATCGATGAAAACTGCAAAAAAGCTAAAAATTTAAAACCTCTATTTGAACTGGAGATTATAATTTAGAATACGTTTTTTGCAATAAAATCAATAGTTAACAATTTACTTGCACTTAAAAAGCTCAAATTTCAAAACAATCTAATATTAAATAATACGATGATTTACGAAAATTCGCTCATACGATCATGCTGCGTGACTGGAACTTTTTCTCAAGTACCGCGAGTTTCTTCGATGTGTTACACACTCCGGTGTTTGGACCACGTACGATCTTGGTTCTGGACCTACTTGTAGAATTGTCACAGGCAGCCACTGTTTATGTGACTTTCTGTACAATACTTTCTCCCCTTCTACAAAACTCTGTGGTTCAGTTTTGCCTCTTATTCTCAATGTAACTATACATAGATTCGTATTACTCGTTATTATTTCATAATGATTGAACAAACAACACCAACAAGACCCTGGATGGAAGTTGGTTCTGACTTATTCCATTTGTCACATCATACTCAGTGATTCGAGAGCTGAAAAAATGGTTCTCTGTTCATGGAATACCTGACGTTTTACTAACTGATGGGGGAACACAATATACTTCTCGGGAATTCAAACAATTTGAGCATGAGTGGCAATTCGTTCAACGGATTTCAAGCCCACATTTCCCTCGCTCAAGTGGTCTCGCCGAGAGATACGTACAAGAAGCTAAACTCCTTATAAAAAAATGTGTTGAAGAAAAATCGGATCCCTATCTGGCATTACTTCATCAAAGGAATATACCAAGAGGCCTTTTAGGATCCCCAGTGCAACGCTTCATGAGCCGGAGGACGAAAACTTTACTACCAAATACATCTACACTTCTCAAGCCTACTACTCTTGACAATGTAGCTATTGAAATACAAAAAATTAGAATGAAGAGCAAATATTATGCCGTTCAAGGGAAGAAATCAAAATTAGACTATGAAGAAGGAGAGGAAGTCCTATATAGAGTTGAACCAAGGAACTGGCAGCCCGCCACAATAGTAAGAAAAGGACCAGAACCTAGATCCTATATAATAGAAGATAGAAGAAGACGAAAATACAGGAGAAATGCGTGGTTTTTAAGAAAAACGAGGAACACTCATACGAACCGTTGGGTATTTGAAGGCAACCGATCCGACAAACAGCTTGCCAACACCGAGGCGTTCCACTAGAATCACGAGTCAACCGAATCGACTCAATTAATGGTTTGGTTCGATGAAGAAATGAAGATGACACGAGTTACGATTTCACTTGCTTCTCTACACTGGTGATATTTGTTTACATATGCAAGTCAATATGATTTATAAACATTCATTAGTAATAACAATTCAATTCAAAAAGTTGTATTCTAAAAAAAATATATTTTGAATTTATCTGATGTAACTATCAAGTTGTATACAATATTTTTACATTATAATACAAGATAATTGCTCAAATGTGAGAATGGTAAACTTATATTGTTTAAATACTATTGATACGGTATTTATTATGGAATGTGGTCCACTTAGTTTTCATTCCAACATCTGCCAGGAAAAGTGGTTGTGGAGGTCTGCAGTTTCTATCTGGCTCGAATCGTGAAATTTCGATCGCGGAATTATGTGACAGAAATTGGTTATCATCATCATCCGAACTATCAGAAATTGGGTTTTGCCTGGTTCTTCGGCTTTTCCCTTTTTTATTTTTCGGCACCATATCAATAGTATTTAAACAATATAAGTTTATCACTATGAAATTATAACGAGTAATACGAATCTATGTATTGTTACATTGAGAATAAGTTTATTGGAGAATCCAAGTATCTTTATATATAATTTCGAACGGTCTTTGAAATTGTGAAGAACTTCGCGGTCCGATTTTAGTGTTAGACTGCTCATTGGAATCAGCACGGCCCCAAGTTTGTTGCAAAAGTGACGCCGTTCGTCTCTATACCCGCCTTGATCGTGTTCTTGGCGGTCCATATCAACGAGAGTTGTTTATTAGGCTGTGGCGGTAACAACAGTTGTCATCAATTGAAATTTGATAGGGAGACTCCCTATTTATTAGGCTGTGGCAGTAACAACAGTTGCCACGGTTAGGACGCGACGTTGACAATTTAATTTAATTAATATGAAGTTGATACTCAGACAGAATTTTACATATTTTCTTATTTTTTCGGTTTAGATAAGGAGGGTCAGTAGCATTTTTTTAAATTTGAGCACGTATTTATGCGCCAATATTTCTAGTGTTCATAACTGAGATTCAAGTTTTTTTTTATGAGTCCCTACGAATGTAGGTAATTGTAATTAATTTTTTTTTGCCCTCTTCCCGATCATTTAAGCACAATTTTCCTCTCATATACGATGATCCTGTATAATGAGGTTTTGGGACTAGTGGCAATCGATTCAAACAAATGTTCGGTCTTTTAAAACCACTTTTGGTGAACTTATGCTCCCTCCATTATTCTTTGAATCTCCTTGGACACGAGTCTACGACGTTATGGACGGTGTTACCACTTCACCATTAGTCAGGTTTCCCTCTAAGTTTCCCTCACAAACCTATCTAGATTTACCCTAGATTTTTCACCCTAGAATTTAAACTTTTATTGCGCAAGAGGGGAAAAATCGGTGAGGCCAACATCGATGATCCATATTTATCAAAAGCCTTACCATCGATGTTCGATAATATCATTGCTATCAACATTGATGGAAAAACATCGAACATTGGAGATGAAACATCGATGTTTCAAAACATCGAGAGAGAGAGAGAGTGTGAGAGAGAGAGAGAGAGTTGAATCATTTTTATTTAACAAAAAACCATCTCAAGGATATTCATACATTTTTTGTGCCATCCTTGGCCATTTCACAACTACTACAATACATAAAACTTAACAACATTTAATCTATTATCATTCAACATACAATAATAATTAATTACATTATTAATATTTAACTTATTCATCATGCCACCCACGATTAGGCACTGACTAGATTTTCATCCTGTACGTTTTCCTTCCTAGCTTATACTGCTGGATGCAATCCGTCGCAGGGGGTATTCGCTATGTATCCATCTATAGTCCATTGATTGATATATATATTGTTTTACCAATTCTTATTTCATTACATATTAAACTCCATTAAATTACGTAACATATCATTAGACTCTGTTACACTAATCATAGTTGAATTCATTGATCAAGAATAATTGTCGGTATTTTCCAGCTTCTCTTATGAATTTGACCAAGTTACTGAGGTTACAGTTGCCATTCAGAACTTCTATGGTTTCCCCTTCCATGAGTGACCCCTTGCTCCAACATGCCACCCTAAATTCCCTCAAAACTGGGCATATGGCAAGGAAATTTCAAAACAACGATGTCGATGTCCGATCCCTACTATTTAGTGATTTCAGCTAAGATGACGATCCAGAGGGCCTCGCCAGTGGAAAACTGTGCGTGCTTCAGTCTTCCGACTACCTCCAGCAAGCTAACCCATAACGAAGACCTTTTATTAACAACTTTATTGACCACCCATTGAGTTTTATCTCCACCACCATAATTAATGACGAGTAAAATAGCATCTGCGGATAACACAGAATATGACACTTGGTCACAGTTATTAAACATACATTCTATCCATTAATGATCCATACGACGGTATTATAGTGATTGCCAGGGTCTTAAATCAGCGCTTGAACCGCGTTGTTTAACTCGGAAGACTTCCAGTCAGTCCAATAAGGTTTTATGGCCGGTGGGGCCATATGTGGAAAAGAAATATAAGCCCGGGTCATGGAGGCTATGCGGAAGATCCTTCTGAGTCTATGGAAACTCGGTCCGGTTTTCGAGTCAAAAGGCCCCGGCTTGTTACGTTGTTTTAACGAGATCGCCAGGAGACGCACAATGGTTCACTTACATATTTGGGGGAAGCGCTCCTCTTCTTGGCCAGCTCAGAAAAGATGAGGGGACCGCCATTACCATCGAGACAATGCCCTGTTTATCTTGCTTTAACACTCATACATCACCCTTCTGACCTTACGTCTCTTTCTTCCTATGCAATAACTTTGCTCTTGGGTAGCTTGATCCTACAGCGCAAGTATTCCTACGAGGTGACGGATGCTCTTAGTGGTAACACTGTAGTAAGGACTTCGGCCTTTTGTGGCCACTAGCTAATCAACTTAAATTAATTAAGATCGGTGTGTTGCAATTTACTATGGTTTGAGGGAATGAGTATTTAGGAAGGCTATAACTCATCGTAGTTTATTGATTTCAGAGTACTTTCGCCTGTAAAATGCCTCATCAGGGATCCCAGAATATAAACAACAACATGCTGCCCTTAATCTTGAATCTTATTGCTCGCGTTCGGATTAGAAAGGGTTGACTAGGGTTACAACGTATATGGTAGATACTAGTTGGGGTATGTACTTACAGGTAGGTTGTTTAGGATTGTTTTTGTCTTGGAAATTAAAAGAATTATTGTAGCGCCAGGTAGTGTCTGGTCTGTAATGAATGTTATTACAATGTTAAAATTGTGAGATAACAGTAGAGAGGCAATAAGTCAGGTATATGGTCAAGTATTGTTAGTTTCTACTCACCAGTGCCTGTTGATTTTATGGGATAAAACTATTGCCTGGTTCCATGAGGTGGAGGCTTGCAAAAGTTAAGTGCAGTAAAGAGTAATTTATATAATTCATAATAAAGTGGGAAGTAGAAAGAAGCAATTTTAGACTACAAAGAGTGTACCTCACGGGATGAACAATTGAACAAACAATGAACAAACAAACAAACAATGAACAAACAATACTAGGGCTTGAGCTTGAAAAATAAGTGGAAGGGTAAATCCTTCTTCTGCGTCGTGTTTTGCCTTGGTGGTGAGTACAGATAAGATACAGTGTATGGGGGATAATTGATGTTATGTTTTGGTGGGATTAACATTATTGCATGTCTACTTCACATGATGGGGGGTATGTTGTACAATAAATATATGATAGGGGTAGGTATGATAGAGGTATGCTATATATATTATAGTCTTTGTTATATAGGCTTCTGACCTTACGTCTCTTTCTTCCTATGCAATAACTTTGCTCTTGGGTAGCTTGGATCCTACAGCGCAAGTAAACCTACGAGGTGACGGATGCTCTTAGTGGTAACACTGCAATAAGGACTTCGGTCATTTGCGGCCACCAGATAATCAAGTTAAAGGATTGTTTTTGTCTTGGAAATTAAAAGAATTATTTCAGCGCCAGGTAGTGTCTGGTCTGTAATGAATGTTATTATTACAATGTTAAAACTGTGAGATAACAGTAGAGAGACAATAAGTCAGGTATATGGTCGAATAATGGTAGTTTCTACTCATTAGTGCCTGTTGATTATATGGGATAAAACTATTGCCTGTTTCCATGAGGTGGAGGCTTGCAAAAGTTAAGTGCAGTGAAAAGTAATTTTTATAATTCATTATAAACTGGGAAGTAGAAAGAAGCAATTTTAGACTATAAAGAGTGCACCTCACGGGATGAACAATTGAACAAACAAACAAACAATGAACAAACAATACCAGGGCTTTAACTTGAAAAATAAGTGGAAGGGTATATCCTTCTTCTGCGTCGCGTTTTGATTGGTGGTGAGTGCAGATAAGATACAGTGTATGGGGGGATAATTGATGTTATGATTTGGTGTGTTCAACACTATTGCATGTCTACTTCACATGATGAAGGGTATGATGTGCAATAAAAATATGATAGTGGTAGGTATGATAGAGGTATGTTATATATAGTCTTATAGTCTATGTTATATATAGGCTTCTGACCTTACGTCTCTTTCTTCCTATGCAATAACTTAGCTCTTGGGTAGCTTGGATCCTACAGCGCAAGTAAACCTACGAGGTGACGGATGCTCTTAGTGGTAACACTGCAATAAGGACTTCGGCCATTTAGGGCGACTAGATAATCAAGTTAAATTAATTATGATCGGTGTGTTGCCATTTACTATGGTAGGGGTGATTTGAAGGAATGAGTATTTAGGAAGGCTATATAACTCACCTTAGTTTATTGATGTCAGAGTACTTTCGCCTGTAAAATGCCTCATCAGGGATCCAGAATATAAACAACAATATGCTGCTCTTAATCTTGAGTCTTATTGCTAGCGTTCGGATTATAGAGGGTTGACTAGGGTTAAAAAGTATATGGTAGATAATAGTTGGGGTATGTAGTTACAGGTAGGTTGTTTAGGATTGTTTTTGTCTTGGAAATTAAAAGAATTATTTCAGCGCCAGGTAGTGTCTGGTCTGTGATGAATGTTATTACAATGGTAAAATGGTGTGATAAAAGTAGAGAGGCAATAGGTCAATTATATGGTCAAGTAATGTTTGTTTCTACTCAGCAGTGCCTGTTGATTATGTGGGATAAATGTTTGTTTCTACTCAGCAGTGCCTGTTGATTATGTGGTATAAAACTATTGCCTGGTTCCATGAGGTGGAGGCTTGCAAAAGTTAAGTGCAGTTAAGAGTAAAAAGAATCAATTTTAGACTATACATTTTAGACCTCATGGGATGAACAAACTTTAATGACCAGGGCTTGAACTTGAAAAACATGAGGAAGGGTATGTCCTTCTTCTGCGTCGTGTTTTGCCTTGGTGGTGAGTACAGATAAGATACAGTGTATGGGGGATAATTGATGTTATGTTTTGGTGGGTTTAACATTATTGCATGTCTACTTTACATGATGGGGGGTATGTGGTGCAATAAAAATATGATAGTGGTAGGTATGATAGAGGTATGTTATATATAGTCTATGTTATATAGGCTTCTGCCCTTACGTATCTTTCTTTCTATGCATTAACTTTGCTCTTGGGTAGCTTGATCCTACAGCGCAAGTAAACCTACGCGGTGACTGATGCTATTAGCGGTAACACCGTAATCTCGGCCATTCGCGGCCACTAGGTAGTCAAGTTAAATTAATTGCTTTGTCCGGATTATTTTTGTGTTGTTTTCCTATTGATTAGAGCTACAATGAACATGAATAAGTACAGCTTGCTTTATTATCATTTACTTAGGTACCTTTCGGAGGAGTTCTTGTCACTAGCATGTGGGCTTTCGATGTAAAGACATCATCAGGCCGTCAACACAGTACTGTGATGACGGCCTGATGATGTCTTTACATCGAAAGCGCTCTCCCCAGGTTAAAAATGCTGTTTCTATCCATACAAGTGTAACTATTTAGTATGGGACATGTTAAAAACGTGACAAAATTTAGGGCTATTTTTTTCTTTTTTTTCGAAGTAGGATTAAGCGACTTCTAATAGCTAATCCATCACAGGATTATCCAGCTTGCTGCTTAATTGATATTAGGTATTGGATTATACAAGTGATATCTAAGACAAACTGTTATTTGTTCTAAAGGGTTATTTCCGCTAGTGGTAACAGTAAAATTATCATTTGCGTACCTTTCGGAGGAATCCATCGTCACTAGCAAGTCGGGTACCGGGGGTGATCGCTTTCGATGTAAAGACCCATCATCATCAGGCTGTCAACACGGTCCTGTTTTGACGGCCTGATGATGATGTCTTTACATAGCAAGCGCTCGCCCCCTGTAGGTACTCGACTTGTTAGTGACGACGGACTTGGATTTTATTATATCAATAAAATTGTATATTAAATTAATTATTTATCGTATTTGATTTACTTATAATGACGTTAAGTTAGCTTCAATGTTCATTGTTAGGACGATATATTGAAACTTTCAGCGTGAATAGAAAGTCTGAAGGGTATTTATTAGCAATATTTACCTATATGTAACATGTCACGCTTTGTTGGATCTAGTTCGTGGTGTCGCTACTCGTGCATGTTAAAATATAGTTTATCTATTCGTGCGATCAGTTTCCGAGGATTTTGGCGTTCTCTTCGGTTTTTTTCTTAGTTTGAGTACACGGCACTAATCTCTGCTAAGGGAAACTTTTCAACCGACCATCTTTTCACATGCTTTTTGACTGAGAGATCATCAAAGTCATGAAAAATACGTAGAAAGGAGTGTGCTACACTCATACGCCCCTCTCAGATAAAAATACAACTAAGCGTGGGTTGATTGAGAGTATTAGTGACCCTCCACAATGGATTAAATGGTGACATGAAAACAATATTTCCGACATGGCTATGAATCACAATGCAGTTATTCAGATGATGATTAAGGAAAAATTCAGCTAATTCGGGTCGAAATTATCAGCTTTCCTCGCTAGCATTGAATGTGCTGCTTCTGCACCCGGTTATGTTTGCTAAAAGTGCATCATAATCGTACAAGCATTGATGTTCACGGACAGTTTATCCCCCCCCCCCCCCCCCCAATAAGACGCTCCGTGTACAAAAGATACCAAGCCACGATATGCATGATTTCATCCAATTTGGGCCAAGCCAATAAATATTCGGATCGCCGGCGCCGTCTCCTGGTACAGTATATTTATTATTCGCCAAGTTTTGCTTCCGAGTCTACCTAAAGGTAGCGGATGCATTGTTTTCACTTTCGGGGGGAAAAAAATGTTTGGCCTCCAAAACCAAAATTTTAACTCATATTTTACGTTTTAGAAATTTACGTTTGCGCATGCTTACTTGCTACTATGGAGCCGACGGCGATGAAATTCTACGAGCTAACTTGCACAATCCCTAAAAATTTCATCGAAATCGGTCGAATGGTTGGGCGTTACAAGGATTTATCACAGTGAAGTAGACACCAGACAGACAGACACGGAACCAAAATTGATCAGTGAGTTCAAATCTCATAAAACAAGTGGAAATTTTGATGTTTGGAGGACAACAATTTTTTCGACTTCTTGCTTAAACACAAAGCTACCCTACCTTTGGTCGTGAGGAAACTAAAAGAAGAAGGTTCAAAAATATTCATTTTTGACGCCTCGTTTTAACTTGTATAGAATTGATCTTCCGTTGCATATTTGGCATCAGGCGACTCAGGGGGTATGCGCCTCCCAAAATATGCAAAGAAAATTAAGTTTGAGCTGACAGGGTGAGATCGGTAGTGGGCCATCATTGGGCCGAAGTTCTACTTTATTACTTATCTCGCCCTACTCGTTGCAATGGTTTTATTAAGGCTTGATAATGCGAGAGTAGCGTCTCTAGATAATGTCAGGAAAATAAACCCTTGTGTAATAATTTGCTGCGCTTTCATTGTGCATAGTTTAATTTCGAAACTGATAGGAATTGAACGGTTGGTTGGTGCTTCATTGAATTGCGGTGTTAAATTAAATGAATATTAACTAGAATTCAAGAATGCATAATACGGGATAGGTACAGGAGTTCATATTATCAGATCATAATTTGAATGTAATGCGGAGTAAACAACTTACAATCATTCATTTCAGATCTTTCGATAAGATTATGATCCCTAGGGGAATGAAAGAAGACCAAAGCGAGAAAAAATAACTAATGGAAGTAGAAAGAAAAATAAATCAATAACAGCTCATTGTTTGTAGGTAAATAATGACGTGTGAAGCCGAAGAGATAGGCGACGAACAATCGGTGGTGTAATTTAAATCTATAAAGTGGTTAACGGATGAACAGATAGACGTGTTGAGTTCATTAATAACAGCCCACGCCCTCAAGGATCTTAAACTCCCAGATTTGAAAATGCATCTTCGTATCATAATATGCAGGGGTGGTAACTTCGAACCCTACACCCTCTTATATAAGTGACACAACAAATTTGTTCAAATAGGCTTCAATTGATCAATTTGGACAAGTAAAATTGCATCATGACTATATTGTCCTCCGTTGCTGGCTGAAATTCGACTCTCCATCCCTCGCATCTCAAGTCGTCAGCCTGAAATTTTCCACGACCCTTTCTCTCCGACAAACTATCTTCTAAATCGACCACTGCACCGCATCCCCCGTTCTGCAAACCTCTTCTTAAATTTGTACCCTGATTTTATAGTAATAATAATAATAATAAAAACCATTTATTATGCTTAAGACCAAAATTGGTCTATATATATAGCATACAGCTTTACAAAGATTTGGCATACATATTATAGTACGGCACGACAAGGTATTAATATATAGGTAATGAAAATCAGACAAAACCAGTCATGCAGCATGACCCCATGAGCGAATTTTTGAAGAAATCTTCGACGTTTCAGTCGCTATTGATCGTGTAGAGAAATTTTAGTTTATGATTTTGATAGACAAATATGGAATCAAATTCTATCTACAGCATGGTTCTAGCCTTAAACAGCATGGTTCTAGGATTGGTTATACAGGTATACTTCCATAAGAGTAGTTCAATCTGAATTTGGACAATGTTTCATGCAAATATTACCGATTTTTACAACTAGCGAACGTCATTATTTCGATTTTTGACTGATTTTTCAACTTTGAAATTTTTGAAAACTTGATACATATTCTTATAGGAAATTTTACGCTGATTCCGAATATACCACATGTTAGTATGCTGAAAAAATTATTTCGCACAACAAATCGCAAAAAACAGGCTATTTTGAAATTTTTGACTACATTTTTGAAAATTTCAACCCGAAGATGTAATCCGATCATGCTGGCCAACGAACTTGAACTTTCGTTTTGTGTCCTTAACATTTTAAAATTTGTTTGAAGTTTCTAGCACCATTCTACGGACAGTTATCGTCTGGAATGACACAACATACATACATACATACATATATACATACATAAAAAAAATGCGTTAAACTTCAGAATATGATTCAGAATAGCCTGAAACGGATTTCTGCATAAACTTTTTTCAAAAATTCATATTCTACAAATTTTGAGGCGAGAGCGATAGCTCAATTTTCTTCAAAAATTCGCTAAAAGAGCTTGCTGCATAGAAGAGGTGGGGGAGAACAAGGGCTTGGGCCAATTTAATCTTGAGATGATGAGGGGTGAATTTAGCTAGGCGCTTTAGAGAATGGAGAGATCCATAAACCCGATGACAGATCAAGGTGATGTGGTGGTTCCAAGACAAAGTTTTGTCGATGAGCAACCCAAAGTTACGCACATGAGATGAAAAGGGAACAACCACCCCTTCCAGAAGAATGGGAGGAAGAGGGTCAGTGGGAACATCACTTCGATAGACGACGATTGCTTGCGTCTTCAAAGGATTTATAACTATCCCATTTCTTCGGGCCCAATCACCTATGGCACCAAGTTCCTGGTTTAGGATATGAATCGAAGAGATTAGTGACTCACCAAGACTGCTGGGAAGGTAGACTTGAAAGTCATTAGCATAAAGGTGGTAGAGGCATGAGTGTAGGACGTGGGGGAGGTCATTGATGAACAAAGAAAATAACAGCGGACCCAGCATAGATCCCAGAGGAACTCCTGTAGGTACTAATAAGGGGGATGAACATTTGTCCCTTTGCACTACTTTTTGTAGTCTATCAGATCAGAAAGAAGTTAGAAGATTACAGACGGAAGTAGAGAAATTGAAATGTTGAAATATTGTATAAGAATTGAAATATATTTTGACTTTTTCAATAGTCCCCTTTCATCTCTGAAATCGCTAGTGCTCTCTTCTCCCGCTTTGTTTTGACTATTATATCCAAATTGCTCTACTTACTTCATAAGTTACTGTTATGTTATTACTGTTATATTATATTATTATGTTATATTATTACTGTTATATTATATTATTATGTTATATTATTATGTTATATTATTACTGTTATATTATTGCTGTTTCTGGTAAAATTGTTTTTTTCATGTTGTTTTTCTCAAATTTGAAAATTCTTGTGTACACTGAATCGCAACTTTTATTATGCTGTTGTGAATTGGGCTTGCCCGTTAATAAATAAATAAACACCACTTTGGTACAGTATAGTTTAGCGATGCCTATAACTTAGTTTAATTGTTATTAAATTTTATTGTTGTATCACCAGGCTACGGGATAAGGTGTTCATTGACGGTCTTCCTGAGCACTTTACATTCATCGCACAAAGTTCATGGTCACTTTTAGATAATAATATTCCAGCGCACAAAAACTCGACATACCTTACAGTACGTTTTTTCTCAAACGCTTCTATTATCACGATCATATAGTTAAGGTAATTTCCTAATAGGTTAGTAGGTAAACAGTTCAATGACAATTACGAGAGAAGTGGAATCCTTGTAATAATTGTGCAACTCGAAGTGTTTTTGTGATATATGAACCTCTTTGATGTTGTACCTACCTTCGGTAAGGGAAAAAAATTTGTTGCGATGATTTGTTGAACTCGATTTTTTGATACGTGATCTAGCGCTCACATCACGACCTCAGTATATCTGGGGGCAGCGAAGCAGACCATAACTTTCCCACCAAATACAAGCTTAACCGAATCCTCTCCTATACCGCTTCCCTTGAGTGAGCTGGGTTAATAAACGTGGTAAAACTGACATCATTGCGCGATAATATAATACGGTTTATATTACACAAGTTTGTTATCGATATGTTTTTCCTAACATCAGTAACTATCGTACTTGGAAGCTATAACTTCATCTCTAGTTATTTACTACATAAAATCTTTCAATATTTTCTGAATATTATTATCCGAATGTATCCGATAGTTTCATATCTATCGTAGCTTTAAATTCGAAAATTACATTTAGCGAATTTTCGTAGAAAATGAGGCTATTGCAATGGCTCCAAAACTTTTAAAAAACAGTAAAACGCTTGCATACGAGTCTGCAACACATTGGGACATTTTATGTCTTTAGTTGCAGACTCGTATGTGTTGCAGACTAGTATGCAAGCTCTAAGAGCCACTCATCTGATCCGGACCCTGGGCATCGTCAAATAAATGTCCTAAAGAGGCTACTTGCGAAATTACAGCTTCCTACAGTATAAAGCATAGAAATTAGCTTTAAGAGCCACTCATCTGATCCGGACCCTGGGCATCGTCAGGTTAATGTCCTAAAGAGGCTACATACGAAATTACAGCTTCCTAGAGTGTAAAGTATAGAAATAACCTATTAAAATTATTTAACCACCGCTTCACAAATCAAACCGTTCTCACAATATTCGGATCACCTGCCATGAATCAAATCCTCGAAACACCAGCTCAATGAAATCATCAGAAATTAACAAGCGGTTGCAATTATGTTCACAATATCAATTATTGAGATTGATCACCTGAGTGTACTCCATTATTCAAATAACCATGCTCCACAGCTTGTTGGCCACGCACTTTGCAGTAGTTAACATAATATGATTGGAGAAATCGAGATCTTTCGAACGAATGGTCAACGAATTTTGTGGGATGAAAAACGACGAAGTACCATTTCCCTAGCATCGACTTAGCGGAAATCATCAGAATATTTTCGTGAGCAATGTCCGTGACTTTTTTTCAAGTTTACGTGCCATAGCAAAGACATAAAATGTCAAAAAACAGTTGATTGTTCTCTACGCAACACAGTGAGTCTATTTTATTTATTGGTATCGCGTGAGCAAGTTTTCGTGACGATTTTTGAGTTTATGTGCCAAAGCAAAGACATAAAATGTCAATAAAAATATTCGAAAAATTTCTTCATTGAAATCCATTTTGAGACATTCTGAAATTCATTCTAGAGTTTAACGCTTTTTCACACACACATACACACACACGTGCACGCGCACACGCGCATTGTTGGGCGTGCGCGTGTGTGTGTGTCATTTCAGACGATAACTCTCCTTAGGATTGAGATGAAAATTCCGTTCTTGCGCCAAAAAAAGAGCTTTTCAAACGAAAGGATGAGTTCGTTGGCCAACACTTTTTGAGCACATTAAATTGGTCAAATTTCGAAAATTTACTAAATAAAATCACGTAAAATAAAAGAGCAACAAGTCTTTCAGCTGTGGTGGTTATTAATCCTCTTCATTTATTTTAGGCTCCTTTAGGTTCGTAGTTGTCCTTGACTGTCTCTTTCAAGAATCGGAATAGTCGGCAAAATATTTCGTTTTTGATTCTTGACAGTCTTGATTTCTTAATATCTTGATTTTTGATTTTGACAGTTTAGGTACCTACCTAAGCTAAAGTGCCGCTGTTTTTGAATAAAAATCTGAAAAAATGAACTATGTATGATCAACTATGGCCCATATTCTCGTGACGTCACGCCTGGAGTAGGTTCGCGTTTCAGCCAATGTCGGCCATGATACCGCCCTACGTCAATGAATCGCTACTCAACCAACCTATTTCTCACAAGAAGTTTGCCGTCTCACGTCAACATAATTCGTGGTTATAAGGCCATTTTTCAACAGTTTTGTTTTGAAAAAGTATAGTATTGTAGCAATACAAAGTTTTAATTTGACTAAATGTTATAATAATCATGCCTGCCAGCGCAATAATTGATTGTAGATTGCTGTCAACAATACCAATCTAACGTGAACTTGTTTTTATTTGGACTAGGAGCCTACAAACTATAGTAGTTAATCAGTGTCAGAAAACTAAAGAACTTCATTCGTTTAGGCTTTGAGAATAATTAACCTGAAAAATAGTAAAGAAAAGATGATTAAAAATTCCTCAGGTGTCTGTACTGCTGTGTAGGTACCTAGCCATTGCTCAGGTAGCTTCATCAGCGTTTTATTATAAGTTCGTAGTACTATGCTTAACTGAGGAAGCTTTACTTGCTATATTGAATGAATAAAAGGAGAGATTTGTCAAAATAAACAAGGCAGGAAAGGCCAGGCTTGGGTTGCTACATCAAGAAACGAAACTACTTAGGTAGGTACGTACGTCCTACCGTATTTGCTGTTGGTTTAAAGTGCCTAAACAAAGTAGGTGGGTCGTTGCTTTGCCGACGAATACAACCGCTGATTAGCAAGTTTGTCAAATATCGAATCAGGGAATATGCAACATGAATTAAAAACCAGCTGCAAGGAAAAAACCTTGAAATGCATTCCTCTGAAGGTAAGATTTCATAAAGACGGCAATGGCAGTGCAGTTATTGCGCGAGTTTTGCAGTTACGCAAATTGTATGGACAAAAAAGGTAATTAGGTAGGTACCTACTTTCGTTTTGATCAATGAAGTACCTACATGAACAAGTAATAATATACGGAAAGTACGTAGGTATACCTTACCTCTAGTTGGGTACTTACCTTTCCACATGTGATACAACTTACTATTCCCGCCTAACAGAGCTCTCATAATGCATCCTTTCACAAGACCGCTTTCACAGTACTCTAAAGATTTTTAGTTTCAATTGATTCAAAGAAGAGTTCTAAAACTAGATAGGTAATCCACAACATCTTTGCGGCTGATGTCTGGATCATCTAGAACACTTGTATGTCAACTCCCCAACACACATTTCATATGGATCTCTACCCCACAGATTAAATCTTGCGTTCGTAGCGTTTGAGGTCAACACCTGATAATAACTTGATGTAATTTGCATACAATTTATCACCTTGCGTATTACAAATAATGAAAATATTGACTCGGAACTAGGTGAGACTATGTTACGCTGTTGTCCAGGTTCGTTCACAAATGGCGCATTTTCGCATATGTTTACTCGTCACCATGACAACAAGGTGAAATAACTTGATTTCGCCTTGCCTCGATGTAAGGATGCGCTAGTGTCCAAGTCTCGAGAATATCACCCATATTGCTAGTACCTATAACTACTTGAAAATAATAGTAAAAGTTATCATTCGAATGGGATCTGTTGGTCACATCAAACATGTAACTAACTACCGTTTAGATACCTACCTGAGCTCAAGTGCCGCTGTTTTTGAATAAAATCTAAAAAAAATGAACTATGTATGGTCTACTATATTACCAGTACCTATCCCTACGTGAAAATTATCATCCTAAAAGTTATCATTCGAATGGGATCTGTTGGTCACATCAAACATGTACCTAACTACCGTTTAGGTACCAACCTGAGCTCAAGTGCCGCTGTTTTTGAATAAACTCCGAAAAAAATAAACTATGTATGATCTGCTACATTATCAGTACCTATAACAGCGTGAAAATGATAATAAAAGTTATCATTCGAATGGGATCTGTTGGTCACATCAAACATGTAACTAACTACCGTTTAGGTACCTACCTGAGCTCAAGTGTCGCTGTTTTTGAATAAAATCCGAAAAAATGAACTATGTATGATCTACTATATTACCAGTACCTATCCCTACGTGAAAACAATAATAAGTTGAAGGAGAAAAACATCCTGTACGAGGCTTCACACTACTTTCCTTACTTGTATTCATTTTACATGGATGCTATCATGATGGATCACATCTTAGAAGGATGGGGTTGTTATTCGATTGTTTGATTTCCAAGTATTGGACTCCATTAGTCTAGAAGTTTCTTCAGGAGGCTGTCAGTAAGAGACCGATGAACAAAGACTGTATGACTTCCTGTATTTACTCTCCGGGCGAGTAAGAAAGTGATAACTGTCTTCTAACCATCCTTAAAAATTGCAACAAACTCCTGGTTTTGACAGAATATTAAACATGAGTAGAGTAAATTCGACATTGAAAACTCTTGCTCGCCTGATGTGTTGAAGTTCAAATCAAATTGAAAAGCCAGCTCAATTACTGTTTTGTCGTACAAAAACTCGTTAAGTTATGATTCATTTTAAATGTTTGCTGCGGTAAGTGTGGTTACTACTTTCTGACCCGCCCAAAGGATAATATAAGAAAGTCGTACGGTCTTCTTAAAACAAAAAGATCCATTTAAAGGATCGACCAAAGACGATAAGGTTGTATTCTATAATCATCAGAAACGCTTGCATACGAGTCTGCAACACATTGGGACATTTTATGATTTAGTTGCAGACTCGTATGCAAGCTCTAAGATCCACTCAGCTGATCCGGACCCTGGGCATCGTCAAGTAAATGTCCTAAAGAGGCTACGCATACGAAATTACAGCTTCCTAGAGTGTAAAGCATAGAAATTAGCTTTAAGAGCCACTCATCTGATCCGGACCCTGGGCATCATCAAGTAAATGTCCTAAAGAGGCTACATACGAAATTACAACTTCCTAGAGTGTAAAGCATAGAAATTAGCTTTAAGAGCCACTCATCTGATCCGGACCCTGGGCATCGTCAAGTAAATGTCCTAAAGAGGCTACATACGAAATTACAGCTTCCTAGAGTGTAAAGTATAGAAATTACCTATTAAAATGATTTAACCACCGCTTCACAAATCAAACCGTTCTCGCAATATTCGGATCAACTGCTATGAATCAAATAATCGAAACACCAGCTCAATGAAATCATCAGAAATTAACAAGCGGTTGCAATTATGTTCACAATATCAATTATTGAGATTGATCACCTGTGTGTAAACAATTATTCATATAACCATGCTCATAACTCAGATTGTTGGCCACGCACTTCGCAGTAGTTAACACAATATGTTTGGATAAATCGAGAGCTTTCGAACGAATGGTCAACGAATTTCGTGGGATAAAAAACGACAGTTTAGTACCGTTTCCCTAGCAACGACTCGGTTGTAAGCCGAAATCATCAGAAAACTAACTGTAACGCTTTTCTTTTTTTTTTTTAACGCTTTTTGTTAACGATTTTTTTCGTTTATGTGCCTAAGTACAAACTTAAAAACATAAAATGTCAACAAGGCAGTCGGTCGCGATAAGAATTTTGGCAATGAGCGCAAGCTACGCGCTAGAAACAAATGACAACCCCATAAGATGCTGGTGGTGGTAGAGGTGTAGAGTTGTATTTCAAGTTCACAATAAAACGCACGCGCGTTATTCATCAGTTCTGTGTTCATCTTCTGACAATATACAAGAACTAGGTTTTTATTAGTCAGGAAAATTAACTTTATTCGTCACAAGTATATTCATTCAAAGCTAGATTCATTAAGCTCAAGCACGTTCAATTCAGATGTATTTTGACGATCAGCCGACAATGGAATTATAAAATTCAACTTCTTTTTCGAATGGGGAAAAAAGGAAGTTTTAGGTTTTCAAGTGGCGTAAGTCGTGAATGTGAGGATACTGGCCTCCCGATACTGCCTTCCTATATTCGGAATCAGCATAAAAAATCCCAATAAATACAAAACTGCGTTTAATTCTCTCTTCTCCCCTGAACTGGCGCTGCGGAAAAACAATTAATGGATAAATGTCTAATCATTTTACCAACCACGAAGATCGCCAACTTTAAGCTTTTATGTTCAATTTAATGACAACATGAAAATAACGAATCGTGTCTCTTTAATAATTTGTACAACGTTAAGCACTCCAAATTTTGCGCTTTACATACAGGCAGGAAATAACCTTCCAGCAATAAAAACATGCCTATATCATCAATAGATTTTTCGGTATCTATATTAAATTTATAGCTACATCCTTTTATTATTCATGTGAACAATTATTACCAAAAAAAAAGTCCTAAGTACTAAGTCTAGACAGAGCATGGAGCATGTAAATTGAGAGTTTTCCAACGACTGGCGGACGATTTTTGTACTATGATAAATGCCTAAGGGCCACTTTCACCAACAACATAAACGAGTTTAAGTTAGAAAAGATTAACAAATAATCGAGATTCCAGCTAATCGTCTTTCACCAAACCACTTTACGAGTTTAAACTCCTAACGAGGTGGCTTGAGGTTAATCTCCCAATCCCCGGCCAGTTACACTTCCCAATCTCAGATTAGTGATAAAAATGATATCGTGCAATATGGCCGCGCACCAACAGCTGATACCTCATACCTCTACAGTTTGGTTCACAGTTTATTATTATAGTTTATATATAGTTTATTGTTATTCAAGTTTTTGATTTGAATTCACGCGATTTATCGCTCGGATTAATTTGATTCCTCGGATGAGGACGATGTCCTGCAAAGACGCCAAGGACGATCTGACGGCGCATTCCACATTTTGACGGGTTGGACGACGTCGAATTTCGGCAGAGATTCCGGCTCCCAAAACCGACAGTTTTGAAAGTCCTCGAGCTTATCGACACTCACCTGGAATTCCCTTCGAACAGGTATAAGTTTGAAAAAGGCTTTTATACCATCAAATCGATGAATTACAATTCGAAATTGATGTAGGATGGTAGGAAAATAAAGTATAATCGATGATGATAGCACGTTATGATACGATGTTGAATTGCTATCCCTTGTACAGTATGTACCTACCTACGTATACCACATAAAATAACTTATGTACATTTAAATAAGGTGATCAACCGTACTACTTCCGTCAAATGATGTGTCGAACTTTCTTTGTTGGAAGTCAACGAAAAGTTGCGAGTAGATAGTAACTAGGTAACTAGATAAAAACGGCGCGGGTAATAATTGGTCGTGGTTGTGATTCACTGCTTTATTGTCTTGATATGTCGGACACATGGCGGGTTTTCAAACTGTCGTTTCAAATTGTCCAATTTTTCATTGGACAGTTTCCGGAATCTCCGTTAGGGAAACTCGATTATTCCAATCTTGGTTTAAACGAATTTTGGGTTGGTGAAAGACGCCAATTTTTGATCCTCGAGATTATATTTAATCGAGTTTGGCCAATCTCCGCTTTATAAGTTGTTGGTGAAAGTGGCCCTAAGACACAGTTCCGTAGCCACGATTTGGTTGCAAGCGATAGTCATCAGAAAATAGGAGCGTAACGTACTAAATGCCACGTAAAGGTAATTTAGTCTTAATTTTGGCCAGGTTATGATGACAAAAACGTGTTCCATGTTAAAATTATGTTATGATGTTTAGCGAATATTGCAGGTTTACTGAACGCATATATGAGCAGGCTTATTACATTATTATTACAGTGTTATTACGTTACGTGTAATAACACGTAACGTGAACAGATGTACAACCAAATTTTATTATCATTATTCAAGGCTTCATCCAATGTAATGTTTGAGAATTATGTATTACATGTGGCAATTGAATATAAGGGACACCCTGTATATGTATTCCTGTTTTCAAAGTCGAACGAGGCTGTACTATGAGTATGAGTAAATTGAGGTGTCTACTAATTTGTTGGACGTCATTTCGAATTTTTATAGCATTTTTCAGTCAAATGAAACCTTTTTTATATCAATCAAAACTTCGTAGCGACGAAACGAAACCTTGTTCCAATCAAATGAAACTCATTGGTCCACCATATTGCTGATCGCTGTCACATTCGGTCGAAGTAAAGGTTCGTTCGGACAGACCATCCTGAACCGTTCCGAACCGTTCTACCTAGGCCACGCGCCTTTTGGCCGTTCGGACGTGTGGTTCGCTGTTCGGACAGACAATCCCGAACCGTTCCGAACCCGTTCTACCGGTTCTGGTTTTTCTTCGGAACGGTTGGTTCGGGACATGCGCAAAAAATGTTTTCAGCATGAGCATTTGAATTTTTCATCAATTTCCAACGCATATTTTATACCGTTTTAGGCTTTTCATAGATTTTTTTTGTTCTCATTATTAATCACACTGTTTTAAAATTTATTTGCAATATTAAAATAAATATATATTCTTGTACAATGAATGATTGGTTTAATGAAGATCTCTCATCGTTCTGAATCACCAAAGCCCGTTCGGAGTACCACACGTTCCGAACGGGGTTTGGAATGGTTCTCCTCACGCTCCGTTCAGAACACCATTCTGAGAACCGCATTCAGAATGGTCTGTCCGAACAAACCTTAATTATTCTTTCATTCCTTCTCAACGCAGCGCCGCCAGCAGTCCTTCTCTATGCAATGTCGCTCGTATGCCTTCTCACTGCGCGTTAGATTTTGCAATCCTCTCCATCATGCGCTTCTCGCATTCCTTCCTCTCACCTGTGTTACTTCTCATCTCCTACCTTTTCTGTATTTACTTTCGCTTTCTTTCATGATGAGTGATAGTGACTGTTCGAATACTTCATCTTCGGAAGAATCAAGTACCATACAAACTCAAAGGCGTCGCGGTAGAAATCGGGTTGGGCATTACACTAAAATTACAGAGCTGCAGAAGTGCACATTACTTCGTTTATATGAGGAAGGTTATGACCTGACAGAAGCATCAGAAAAAGCAAATGTCAAATTCAATTCTACAAAAACGATTCTGTGTCGATACAAAGGAGAGGGAAGTGAATTCGTGAGCAGAATGAGAGAGGTTGGACGAGGCGAAATGTTCTGAACCCTGCTGTTATGGAGAAAATCGAGCAAATAGTTGAACAAAACGACGGTTTCACACTGTCAGAAATGAAGCAAGCTATTTTTGTAGAGGTCATTAATATCAGTAAAGCTACTGTCTCACTATGCTTAAAATTTTAAAAACTTTGAAAAAAGCCAGCAAAGAAATGGACCGAATGAACTCCATTGCAACCATTAGCCGAGGAAGGAATTCGCCATCGAGTTCAACGGATGGGCCCCAACAGATCGTGAGAAATTGATTTTTGTAGATGTAGCTGGTTTCAACTTACACTTCCGCCGTAGTCGGGCTCGGTCAAGAAGGAATACTAGGGCAGTAATAACAGTCCCAACTGTTCGTGGGCGAAACACGTCATCGGTGCTTGCCATCAATAATCAGAAAGTAATTCACTACAAAATAGTCGCTGCAGATACGTGTTGGACGTGCTGGACATTTTTTGATTTTGAGGGAAGTTGCCCCTAAACTAGACGCTTCTCATCAAAATTCTATTTTGGTAATGGATAACGTAAGAATTCATTCTAGTAGAGCCGTGAAAGAAGCAGATGAACCATTGCCCTTGTCGGTGGAGTACCTGCCACCATACTCACCGACCTTGAACCTGGTGGAAAATGCGTTTTCTAAAATCAAATCTGTTGCTAGGAGCTTGCTTGGAGGAAGTCAGAATCGTGACATAGAAGAGGTCAGTTCGCAGTGTCGAAACAATCACCGCGACAGACTGCTCCAACTTCGTCATGAACATAATGATGAAACTGCTTGCCGCAGCTGTTGGACACCCGCATCATTAAATTAATTTGTTGTGCCACTGTATTAATTTGTTTTGCAAAAATCTGAAATAAAATGTTATTCTTTTCTGGATGGGTCGAAAAAGTTTTGTTTGATTGAAATAAGGTTTCATTTGACTGAAAAATGCTATATCATTATTAAGTTAAAATTTAACAATTTAATTGAAGTGTATGACTGCGTATGAGACAGAGATTGCAACAAATTACCTCTTCCACTCAGAAGAATCGGTGAGAATATGAGGAGCATTTAATTCTCATTCCCATGACCTCCTTGTCGATTCTATCAAAGTATGTTCCAGAGACGTTTTTAAAGGTACGGTTCACAACTAACTGTGCTTTTGAGTGGGTTCGTGATGAGAAATAGAAAGAAATTACGTTTTTCAGGCACAGCTTTGACGGAGGATGCACGGACACAGCATCGTATACAGTCAGAAGAAAGCACTACCGTTCATTCCTACGAGGTTCTTAATAAGTAATTAAGACGGTACGTGTGTGTAGCGAGGGTTCTCACGTCGCAGCTGTTCTAATAACAGAGGAATGTAAACGAATCACAAGTTAAGGCTTATTTGGGCGGGCCCGATCGGAAGAAGGGGGTTTGAGACCATTATTAAGGGATTCCTTAGTGACCATAGAGGCCCCGGGGACGATGCCTCCCTCGCCTTGTCCGTTTGCGCCAAGCAAATTACATATCTGGGTTTTCAATGGGGGGACCCTCAACTATCCCTCGAGATGGCTCATCTGGGCGGTGTAGATGCTTTACATTATCTACCAAGTAGATATTCATATTTAGTTTATTATTCAACTGTGAAACATTCTGAAATACCATAGAACCAATTCAATTCAATTCAATTCAATTCAATTCAATTCAATTTATTGTATAACCCGTAGGTATTACAAGGAGTTCCTTAAATACACATTAAAAATAGCATGATATCTTGCCTTCATTTCTGAATCAACAAACAATGTTGACTTTTACGTATGATGTATCAAATAATTACTTATATAGGTCTACATAATTTACGCATAATAAATGAGCACTGCATAGTTAACATAGATCACAATCAATAATGCCTACACTCCACTGCCAAATTTCAATAATAATCCCGAGTCATTGCCGAAATTTCCAAACCGGTGTTGATGTTCGTTCTATCTCTTGTAGAATTTCATCTTCTTTTTGACCTGTTTTCTGGAAACGTTGGGAGGGGACGGAGGAGGAGTATTCAGATTAATCTCCACTTCTGACCCAGTAGATGTAGAATCCTCCAACGAACTTCGTCCATACTGAATGATAATTTTTTTTTCCATCAACCAGTAGTTCATCTTCATTCAAGACGGCATGCCCGTCTTTTCTTGCTTGAAACATGTTGGGCAAGAGATGCTTCCTAAATGCCCGTGTTCGTCTGTCGTGGAACTCGGATGTATTAAACTCGGATCCCTTGAACTTGTAAATGTTCTGGCGTACTTTAGATTTAGAGAAATTAATACCAAATGAATGTAAACTGGTCTACTTCTAGAATGTTGGATGGTGCCTAAACGTCTTACACCTATAACTTCATAATCCTCAAGAACGCAATTTAATTCCGTTCTAAAAATGTCCATCGCCCTCTTGAGAATATTCATGTTTTTTTCCCCTTCTAGAACGTTATGAAGAATAATATCGTTTCTGTTGTCCGTGTGCCGGTTCTGTTTCGTATTATTTTTTTCAGATAATGCTAGATTTTCCTCTATACTGTCAATTCTCTTACTATTTTTTTTATGAGCAAGACAGTTTCTTGGCTGTTAGCAATTTCTTGCGGCAGAGCATGCACCTGAGAAATCAAGGCATTTCAAGGCAATGCAGTCGCAGTTTTGAAGTCCAGTTGTGATTACATCAAGGCATTGAAATACCTCACATTTGAGTTTCAAATATCAACGATGAGAAAGAGGGGACTCTAATGATTTTGTTTCTGTGTGTGTGTCTGTCGTGTGTCCGAAAATCCTTGTAACAAGCTTATTTTCCACAGTTTTCATTCGATTTAGATGAAATTTTCAGGTGCGGGCTAGGGTGTAGACAATCAGTTCCATCATTCTTGAATGAATACTTCACTCTGCGCATGCGCAAACGTAAATTCCACCAAGCACCTTTTACTCACGCCCTAGTCGTCCGATCTCGCTCAAATTTGGATGATAGTGGGGGGGGATAACGATTTGATCATCCCATATCAATTTCATCACGATTGTATCATTGATAGTTACTGTGAAATTCTTGTGACGACCTTTATTTCCACAGTTTTTATCCGATTTTGATGAAATTGTCCGTCGTTAGGTTGTAGATGGTCCCTACCTATTTCATTGTTCTATTCATCAGTTCATTCTGCGCATGCTCGAACGTAAATTACATTGCGTATATCTAATTTTTTTGTTTATTAATTGACCAATTATGACGTTTCACGCTACTTCTTGTTTTCTCTATTCCGCTGTGCGATTTTTCGAAATCATCAAAAAAATTTCAATGATCTATACATTCATGAAATGTAAACGAGGAAGCTATGTGCCACACCCAACTTGGCAAAAGTTTTTTCCTTCTGGGCCGAATCCCGACAAAAATATACCTGAATAGGTACACATAAGCGGAATACGTAATGCTTCAATCATGTATTGGTTCTCTGTCTTACTCCATGTACTTCTGCACCGGTCCTTGCTCTCATTTCGGTAAAGGACTTTCAACGTGTGGTGATGCCTGGCATTAAGAGGACCTGGAAAGGCAAAAATTGAAAAAAAAAAAATTTTTTTTTTAATGGCAAGTTATGCTCTAATATCTACCGAATGGATATATACAAAAACTAAATCAAAATTCAAAGTGTAAGGGTAAGAAATAAAAGTTTTACCTAGTGCAGACCCGCACCGTACGCTGGATCATCACCCTCTTCCTCCTCCAACATTTCCTCTAAATTCCATTTGGCGCGGATTGATATCAACAATGTCATGCTTGTGGTTATTTCCATAATACTCATAATTCCTTATATTGTATATGATTTTCCTATCAGATGCGGTGAGAACAGTCTGGGAAGGCGCATACTCGACAGGTCTCGGCGTTTCCATAGAAGCAAGTTGCGGAGTTTCAACAAGTTCTCCTGCATGGGGTTTTTCTGGCCATCGACGTGGCATTACCCTCTTTTTGAAAATTCTCGTTGATTTCGGCATTTTCAATTCACGAATCACAACACAACGCACCAACACGAAACACGAACAACACAACACAATAAATTCACCAACCGAATTCGTGAAAACACTCGAAAGCAAGGTTTGAGGTTACTGACAAGGAAGGAATTTCACAAACAAGATCTAGATTCGATTAGATACAAACAATCCGAACGTAAATACTGAGTTGTCATTGGTCACCACTGTTTTGAAAGCCGATTGAAGTTCGAGAATCTTGATCGTAAAAGTCGATCATTTTGGTCGCTAGGCACGTAGACTTTTCCCGCCTTCACTTCAAATCGCTCTCCTGAACAATTCACTTTTTCCCGACAAACGTTCCTTTTTCTCAGGAACTACTAATCCAATTGCCTTGATTTTTGTTTTGTTTTGAAGAAGACACCTAGGAGAAGGAACTGTCGGATCCTTTTCGCAATTTTTTAATTCTAACACTTCCAAAGCCAGCGCAGAAGCAGAAAAAAAACCCCGTTTTTTTGGAGGTCTAGAAAAAAAAAGTACAAGTACGGGAGGTAAAAAGAAAAGGACAGGAGTGTCAAAAGTCGAGAATGTACTGTAAAAAAAAAAAAAAAAAAAAAAAAAAAAAAAAAACCAGGGATAGGGGTTGAGAAAAAGGTAACCAGAAACACCACTACTTAGGGCGGGAGGGGGGTGGGTTCCGGGTCCCCTTAAATAGTTTCCCATTTATTTGTTCCTAACTTTATACGAACTTTTTCTTCTTTTTTGAACATATAAATCCACCTTCTCCTAACGAGATATTCCAGAAGGTACCGTTCGAGTTTTGATGCCTTGCACGAAGGCGAAAAAGAAAAAACTGAAGAGAAATCAATCAGACGGGCGCATGATCAGTGGTGGAAGAAGAGCGCCTAATAAAGCACGGGGGCTCCCTAAATCAGCGAAACGAAGCCCATCACGGAAACGGTTTCTGGGATACTGCACCCTCCTGTTGGGTCATGTGGAGCCTAATGGGGAGAAAGCTAAGTAATATAAAGCATTTCGCGATTAGGCTCCCGAGAAGGACTGAAATTATCTCCCTAATAAATTGGGAACGTTTGAAAGGAGAAGCTTCAAAACAGTGAATACGCGCTAAGGTAGGTGGTAGTGGTACTGGTGGAGGCTGGGGATTGCATATTGTTGCTCAGAAGCCAAAGATGCGAAGAAGATTATAATGCATGTGAAGATGAAGAAATAATTGTTATTAAACAGCTGGGTCGTTCTCAAACTAGGGGCAACTATTGAGTCCCACAGGCCTTGCTCAGCTACAGTAACTTTTTCCCCGAAAATTTTTTTCCCAGGGATTCCTCGCAGGCCAGTGTGTTATCAAGTGCCATACCTGCATATCTATAGAAAAATTTTTGCGCATAAAAGGCCAAAAATGCATTTACCGTGGGTGTCCCAAATTAATTTTTTGCTCTACAATGTTACTTTTACCCACAATATTGATTAATGTGTGGCAAAAAGGTCTTCGTTTTAAGTTGGGTTGTAGAGCATCATGAAATTGATTGAAAGAATGTGCTAATCAACTTTTCGATCCCCTCAATGTATCGCCAAAAAGTGTCCCAATGTTTTGGGATATTACCATGGTTGGAACTGAAAACTGCAATTCTGACCCCAACCAACCGAAATTTCGGTTTGAATCTCATTCTGTTGGCAAGCTTGGGATCTGTTAGGGTGGGGAGGACTTTTTCCTCTCACCCAACGCTGTTGCTGGTGGACCCCTACGTCGAAAGGAGTGCAGTCAGGAGCGTACCTTTTCATTTGCTATTACCATGTGTGTCAAATTGATGACTAGGGAACATTTTTAGCATATTTTTTTCCCCTCCATCCTCTTCCTTTCGTTCTCCTCTTTCAAAATACGTCTAAGTATTTGTTACTGAAGTTATTTATTGGGTTGAAAATCGATCTCAAACAACGATTTTCAATTACCATGTCTGAAATTGAGCTATTACCATGGGTTTATTAAAATCCACGGTAATTGCATTAGCTACATGGTAATATAATTCCACTGCATTTTCAAACTTTCCAGCAATAATTATACCTTTCAGTGTTTTTTCCACACCATCAAGTGCATATGTATGAGGGGAAAATGTAAAACAAAACATTTTGCATGACCATCAACTTGGGGGAAGCATTTTAATACTAATTCGTCATTAGATGGAAGGGTTCTTTCCACATGTGGCAATTTGCTTGTTGGTAGTTTTCTATTGACTAAACCGCAAATAAAAAAAAAATAAATTCGACATTGTTTCCACTGGAAAAACATGGCTTGTGGTAGAAGGAAGTCAGGCATTTAGCGTGAAGAGGTACTTAAAAAAAAAAAAGAGAGAGAGAGATGAACCCGAACTGAGGGAGGAAGATTAGCTGAAAGAACATTCAAGGTACCAGCAACGGAAAAAGGATATAAAGCTTTTACGTGACTTGAATGAAAGGGATAGGAGGGCCAAAAGTAGGAAACTGAGGAAAAATGGTTTGGCAACAATGAAACTGATGTGGGACCATCTACAACCTAACCCACACCGCACACTGCCAGACAATTTCATCAAAATAAGATGATGAAAACTGTGGAAATTAGGGTCGTTACAAGGATTTCGCATTGGCGCATGCGCAGTAGCTATTAATGATACCATAATGTTGACATTTATATGGGATGATTAAATCGTTGTCTCCCAATTATGATCCAAATTTGAGCGAGATCAAACGACTAGGGCGTGAGAAAATGGTGCTTGGTAGAATTTACATTTGCGCATGTACTGAGTCAAGAATGGTGAAACTGATAGGGGGACCACCTACATACACCCTGTCTATGCCCACATAATCCCTTAAAATTTCATCCAAATTGGATGAAAACTGTGGAAAATAATGTCATGGATTTGCGGACACAAGATAGACACGGAATCAAAGTTGTTCAGAATGGTCTATAACGTAAAATGCAAGTAGAAATTTTGGTTTTCGAGACCAACAATTTTTTTTCTCCTGAAAGTGAAACAATGCTTCCGCTACCTTTAGAAAGACTCGGAATTTTTCATTTTTTTCGAATTTTCAAGTCATGTTGGTTTTTGAAGTACCAACCTTTTTTTTTTACTAGGTACTGAATGTTAAGAGTATTAGTTTACTTACTATTGCTTCTTAATTTTATATATTTATTATAATAGTTTATTACTTTTATTTAGTGTTATTTGAATATGTTTTCAAATAATGATTAAATTAATGAGAATTATCTTTCAAAATCCCCTTGTTGTTTGCCTTTCAATGCTTTATTCTACGAGTATAATTTTGGTTCTACTCTCATCCCAGTCAATATTTTTGCTTCAGAGTCTCCCTGGGTGATGTCATAAATGCACCTACCTACTTCTTTTAAATCTAGTACATAATTACACAATTTAAGCACAGCTAGACTGATAATTTACGGAGTTGGGTTCCTGTCCAACGATGGTGGACCATACCTTATTACTAGTTAGATTTACTTTAAAGGAGATTTTTTCGTAGTCACCATCTTTTTCCATTGACACATTATGTCGTTAAATTTGGTGAATTTATAATTTCAATTCCAGCCGTCATAAAAGTACGTTAATACCTACTTACTTTGTTAAACTTGCCTACCTTATTTACATAGTTAGCTATTGAACAGCACGTACCTAGGTACTGTTCTACATTGTAAAAATAGTTTTTGTTGACTAGGTACTATTCATTCGAAAAAGTTATTTATATAGGTATCTATATACCTTCCTATATATACTGAACTTACCATCTCATTAACACTTTGCAAAATTTGCCTGGTATAGTCACTTGGGCGCTCTTTAGTCAATTACTTTTTTAATTTCTCAGGTTTTGCTAATATGAACCCCTATGTGATCCTACGCCAAAAGACTAAGGTTACAAATAAAAACTCTAATTAGGTGTAACTGACTATTTTACGAATGTTACCTACATATGTACGATCTTGTGTTCAAGTTTGGATCGTTTTTATATTATTTAAATTAGAGTTTAAATTAAAAAATTGCTGGATTAAAACCGTTTTTACGCTATTACCTACCTCCTAGTATAATTATCTGTTGTTGAAAACACTGATGAAATTACCATGGCAACTACAGCTATTACCGTACCGAATTTGAAATTTTATAGGCTTATAACTACTAAACAATCAAACTTCAATAGCGTACTTTATCATACTAGGTACATATTATTTCAAAGATGAGTTACACGAATGACAAAAATAATTGAAAACTACATACCTACTTATAAACTCGTAAACGAGTTCCACTATCTGCTTTACAAGCAGATACCATGTTACATGGATATGTCTTTGATTGGGGATTTCATAACGGTTGTCCTCGAGAGTTGTAAAAAAATCCTTTAACTTTGGACTGTAGGCGACAAAATGTAGGATAAAGAATTTATTCTAGGTATTATTCTTGGAGACACAATAAGCATACTATACATACTATTAAAGTTATTTCTCCAATACAGGCGCTATCATTTTTATGTTCATGATAGCCTGATTTTTCATTAATAAATGAAATTATATCATTTATTGTTTTATTTGATAACGTTTCGTTCTCTTACTGAGGACATCTTCAGATCTTGCTTTCTTGACATTGAGTTGACTTGGTGAGCCACTGTTTTATTTGACAAATCCGTTATATTCGGATGTTTATAAATTTTTTCTTGGACACACCAAGATCTGAAGATGTCCTCAGTAAGAGGACGAAACGTTATCAAATAAAACAATAAATGAAATAATTTCATTTATTTTCCCTGGGCCGCATCCCGACTAATTCCAACAAAACAACGGTTTTCTCATAGAAATGTTGAAAATAACTGTGGAGAGAAGCCACTACAATGAGTTGTTGTTTACAGTCGACTGTTGTCAAGAGGATGATAATGTTTCCTATGGAGTGGAGTAAATGATGCTATTGCTTTACGTTCAGAATATTGTTACCGGCTTATTAAAATTGTTTATAGTCCAATCAACTTAGTTTAGGAATGTAGCCAGGTACATTTCTGGAGGGGGAAATTGGTAGCTTGAGATGTGAACATTTATCACATAAATCAAGCGCTTTCCAACGAGTGGCGAACGATATCTGTGCGATGAAAACTACAGAAGTTCCATTCCCCTATAGCAACAGATTGGTTGTACGTGAACATCATTAGAAATTGTGACATATTTTTTGCGTGACGAAAATTTTTGTTTGACCCCCCAGAGCAAAGACATATCCATGTCAATAATAAATTATCAAGAGTTGTGGTTAGGCTGTTCAAAGTAACAGCGCTACACGCACATAAAAAGTGAATGGATATGCCATCGGCTTCCTTGGTAACTATATCACCTAGACTAAACCATTTGTGAGAAAAATCAATTGAGTATTGAACTAGGGAGAAAAAACCCAGCAGAGTAGTGGTTTGATTCAATAAGAGTCCCAAAACTAGTTTGTATACATAAGCTAGGACTTCTCAGGAGGGTTAAGGAGGGGAAATTGGCCCGTTGTAATGTGGAGGAATGTGTTATAAATTCACAGAGATACTTTCCAACGAACGATTTTTGTGGGATGGGAAATCAGGAAGCTATACTCTCTCTGGCAACAATTGGTAGTAGGTGAAAAAAAGCGTGATATTTTTTGCTGTCGGACGAAAATTTTGAATTATTCCCAGAGCTAAGAAATCCATGTAAGGAAAAAAGTACCTACTTTAACAAATAGCTTCAGATCAAAAATTGAGAGACCATAAAATATTAAATAAAAATGCATGCAGCATGATAGTATGGTTGAATTTTTGTAAATTATCGTATTACATTTAGGTTAAATTGTTATGATATTTGAGCACTTCGAGGGCAATGAAATTGTTAAATATAAGTAGTCTATTTTTCTAATTTTCTTCTTTAAATTACACGATTGTCGTTTTAGAAGCATTAAACGTACAATAAAATGTCGAGAAAACAAAAAAATTTGAATTTGATGTTTTTTGTCAGGGAAATCTGTAGTTCGATCAAGGAAAATTCAGGGAAATTAAAAATTTTGAGGGCCACCCCGTTAGAGAGATAATTGCAGATAGGTATGTAATCTTTATATATGATTCCGTTCGGTCTTTGAAATTGTGAAGAACTTCGGGGTCCGATTTTAGTGTTAGACGGCTCATTCGAATCAGCACGTCACCAAGTTTGTTGCAAAAGTGTCGCCGCTTGTCAGATACCCGCCTTGATCGTGTTCTAGGCGGTCCTTATCAACGAGAGTTGTTTATCAGGCTGTGGCGGTAACAACAGTTGCCATCAATTCACGGTAGGTAAGAAACGTAGTGTAGTTACTAACATCTAGGAGAGTTATTTCTGAACCGAGAAATTGAAACTGAAGATCTTAGCGGACTTTATAATATATTCCCCGTTTCAACTTTTTGTTTAGTCTCATAGTGGCGAGGACCACCTCAACTGGTGATATTTATTTTATTACATTACTTACGTTTTGATAGGTACCTATGTCCTCTTTTCAATCATTTAATAACATCGCCTTAGCTTTGTACCAGGTCACATAACGCCGCAAATAGGTAGGACTTATATCGTTACTATAATGTGTTGAGTTCCTGTTAGGTACTAGATTAGGGCTTTCCAAGCCCTAACAGGCCTCTAGTTAACAAACAAAATCGCTGCAAACTATTACACAATGGTTTTTCATTTCTGCGTTAGATAGCCCTTCTACGCAGATAATTGGTCTATAATAATTAAACCCCGCATGTAATGTATGATCAGAACATGGCGCATCGTGCCTCCAAGAAGGGATCACACTTTTGCAGTTCCAAGACCTCGCAATTTTACGCTTCACGGTAAAGATGTTTAAAAAACAGAAAAATCATGCTTGAACTTATTTACGTAAATGCATGCGCAGAATGGAGTAATGATTTGAGAAAAATGAAATTGGTAGGGTTCAATCTACAGCCTAACCCACAAATTCCTAGAAAATGTAATCACAATCTGATGAAAACTAGACCTTGTTCATCGGAGTACAGTCATAAACATTAAACACACTACTTATGAGAGCGCAATGGTCTGCCTGTCAGGCTGTTATGGCGGATGTTGGCAGGCGAAGCCTCTCGGGGGTGACCCCCTAGTTCTGCTATTTAATTATTGTCATCAAAATTATAATGTTGATTTTTCAAACAATGAAGCTTACTGTGGTTGGAAAAAACTGTTTATTGCTGTTTTTAGGTCATTTGCTCCAATTTTTTTTCTTTTCAGAAGTGAGGTATCCAAAGTCGAATATGACGTTACCTAACTTCTTACAGTTCAATTTCTCAAAGTTGAAAGGTAAATGAACGAAAGCTTGCACGTAAGATATACTTTAAATCACACGCTTATACTATCAGTAAAAAATTATCCTCGATTTTACAGAATTACAGCTTTTGTTGTGGAAAAAGACGATGAATAGGGGTGGGGGGTATCCCGATATTAGAATAAGATAAGGGTACGGGACACAATGGGCCTGTGGACAAAAGAACATGTGAATCAGTGAAAGTGTTTTGTTGAGGGGCGAGCAATAAAGAAAAGAGGTTTGTGGAGGGGTTGTAACAGGTGGAGGAAGCCGATCTAAAGCCATAAGAATTCAGAATAAATGTTTAGGCAATTGACCGGGCGTGGGCGGGGTGCCCTGACCTGCGCCAAGGTATCCACCCTTGTGCTCTTCGTCTTCCGATGACTCTTTTCGACTTTTATTGTTAGGTATTACAGAGTTTTTGTTCTTCCCGTAATTTTCTACCCGTGTGCGCGAAAATACTGAAGTACCAACTGCCGTTGCGCGAATATTCGGATCATCAAAACATAGAACTACGCGAGTACGGCAAAGAGGCCGACACATCGGTAAAGGCCGTATCACACTAGCATTTTTTCCGCATTTTTCCGGCATTTTTAATGCCTAAACGTGAAGAAGATGATGTGCTTTTTTCCAAAGGCAGCTTTTTCGACCATTGCGCATCCTGGCGGAGCATTTTTAAACTCACTTGGGAAAATTAGAACATGTTCTAATTTTCACCTCCACGCAAGAAAAATGCTAAACATAACCCTTGGGGAGGTAACAATTCAATGAAAAACCCCTAGGAGCCCTAACCTGACACATTTAATAAAAATGGTTTTCGCCAGAATGCGCTGTTTTTGCACTTATTCCTCCTCAACATTCACAGCTGACCTTGGAAAAAAGCACTTTGCCTTCTTCAAGTTTAGGCATTAAAAATTCCGAAAAAAATGCTGAAAAAATGCTAGAGTGATACCGCCTTAAGCGGGAAAAATGCTTTGGTTGGAACCTCGCCTACGCGTAGTCATCATAACCTGACGCAGAGGTAACCAACCGCAGTTTTAAAACTTCGCAGGTATTTGTTCTCCCTCTGATTTTTGAAACTTTCGCGCTTTCTGAAACTTTTCTTAAGCCAAATATAACTAAATCTTCCATTTCTGTTGATGGATATGAGTGGATACGTAACGATAGAGTGGGAAAGGCTCGTGGGGGTGTCGCATTATTAGTCAAACAAGGAATTAATGTTATAGTAAAATCTTTTATTCATTAAACGTATCAACACAGTGGTCTACACAAGAATGAACTTTTCAATCGATTCACAACAATAACTATAAACATAATTGCATGGAAACAGAATCATCGAAACAACTAACAAAGTCCCCCTTCCGTTCCACTGATTCTGTTTACCCCAATATACTCCATGATCTTGAAATTCTTGTTTCTTGTTAAAGGCTTCGTCATAATGTCTGCAATGTTATTTGGAGACGAGACGTAGTTGATGTTCAAGCTTTCATTTTTCACTAAATCCCTCACGTAGAAATATCTTATATTTATATGTCTTGAATGTGAGCTTACGTTGTTGCCTTTCGTAAAACTTATTGCAGCTTGGTTATCACTTCTGATTTCTGGCTTCTTTTTCAAGGGATAACCTATTTCTTCTAGGACATATATCAACCATACCATGTCCATAGCACAAGCGGCCATTGCTATGAATTCCGCTTCCATGGTTGACAAAGCTACCGTTCTCTGTTTCGTCGACCTCCAAACTATCGGTGATCCTCCCAACTGGATAAGAAGCCCAGATGTCGACTTACAATCATCCGTAGATCCAGCCCAATCAGAATCCGAATATCCCACTAAGTCATCACCTCCTCTATCAATTATAAATTCGTAATTCATAGTTCCTTTGAGGTATCGCAACACTCTCTTGGCCGCCATCCAGTGCACCTTACCAGGATTCGAAGAGAATTGTCCCAATTTTGAAACCGCAAAGCTAAGGTCAGGTCTTGTTGCTTGAGATAGGTACGTAAGTTTTCCAACAAGTCGACGATAAGAGAGGTACCTTCTCCATATCTTTTCTCTCTTCATCGGATTTTGGGCAATGTTGCTTCCCTATATTATAATTGGTTTCCATTGGAGTTGAGACGGATTTGCAATCGGACATATTAAATTCAGACAAAATCTCCTTGATGTACTTAATCTGATTCAGCCGTAGTGAATGGTCTCCTTTCTTGACTTCAATACCTAATATATAATTTAATTCACCCAAATCTTTCATATCGAATTTTTTTCTCAACATTTCTTTCAATTCTACCATACACTCTTCTGACGATGATATCAAAATAAGGTCATCTACATAAACCAATATTATCTTGACATTTTCGTTGCATCTTTGATAGTATATACAGGGTTCCGATTTACACTTCTTCATACCCCCTTCCAACAATTTTTCGTCCAATTTTTCGTACCAAGAGCGACCTGACTGTTTTAGACCATATAAACTTCGCAGAAGTCTACACACCTTACCGTCTGCCCCTGTTATTCCATCCGGACATTTCATGTAGATTTCTTCCTTCAACTCTCCATTCAAATAAGCAGTTTTCACATCCATTTGATGGATTATCCAATTGTTATTTACTGCTAATTTGAGGAGCAATCTAATAGCTGGAAGACTGTTAACAGGGCTATAAGTTTCGTCGTAATCTACCCCAGGTTTTTGGGTGAACCCTTGAGCTACTAATCGTGCTTTATATCGCTCAACAGTCCCATCCGCCATATACTTGATCTTGAATACCCACTTGGACCCAATTGCTGTTTTCCCAGGTGGTAGCTCAGTAAATTCCCAAACTTTCATTACTTCCAAAGAAGTGAGCTCCTCTTCCATCGCTGCTTTCCATAGATCACTTTCGGGCCCCTCCATGGCTTGTTTAAACGTTTTAGGCTCAACTTTTGCATCCTGTAAACAAGCACAATAATATTCAGGTTTCTGAATTTTACTTCTGTCTCTTAGTTGCATCGAAAATTTGGATTGTCCCTGATTGTCTTCAAGATCTTCATCTCCTGTAATATACTCTTCAACTTCATCACCTGTAATATATTCTTCCACTTCATCCTCTTTCTCAACTGTCCTCACTTCTGTATTTTCTTCGATTTCTCCGCCAATCACATCTTGATGTCCTTCCCCACTTTCTTCAACATTTGCTAGTTCTTCCTCCATTGTTTCTTGATATTGCGTATGGTTATTCTCCCCAACGTTGATTTTACTAATAATACTTACAACACCCGTTTTTTCTAGGTCAGAATCATTCGTCCTTTCTTCATTCTGTTTCTCTTTCTTGAATGGGAATTCATTCTCTAGAAACACCACGTCTCTGCTGATGACAAGCTTCTGTTTCTTCAAATCCCACAATCGAAATCCTTTAGATGCTCCTGCGTACCCTAACATAATGCATTCATCAGCTCGATCATCAAGTTTCTTTCTAACTTGTTGAGGCACATGGACAAATGACTTGCACCCAAAAGGTCTCAGGTGTCTCACGCTTGGTTTAATCCCACTCCAAATTTCTTCCGGTGTTTTCCCATCATCTAACGGACATCTGTTTCTAATATAGCATGCAGTATTCACAGCTTCCGCCCAAAAACGCTTCGGGGTATTGGCTGCAATCAGCATTGACCTTGCCAAATCAAGAACTGTTTTATTGAAACGTTCGGCGATTCCATTTTGCTGGGGGCTATAAGGACATGATAATTGACGTATGATGCCATGACTATCCAACTCATTTTGAAAAAATTTATTTACATACCCCCGACCGTTATCACTTCTTAGACATTTCATAGTCTTGCCTGTTTGATTCTCAGCAGTTTGTTTGAACAATTTGAAATAGCCCATCACTTCATCTTTACCTCTCAAGAAATAAATCGTTGCTCTTCTAGAAAAGTCGTCAATAAATGTAACAAAATATTTGTATTTTGAATGTGATTCGATCGGCAGTGAACAAACATCAGAATGCACAACTTCTAATAATTCATGGGTAACCAATCTACTCACCTTCGGAAATGGTTGGCGAGAACTTTTACCCTTAAGACAGGCTTCACAAGTTTCAGAATTCCCATCCTCATTCGAAGGAACAAAATCCAAACCTCGGACTGATTCTTTCTTGACCATTGTTTTGATGGTGTTCCGGCTAATATGTCCCAATCTTTCGTGCCAGTTTACTTCTTTTCCAACATCGGATAAATGGACAGCTTGAACCGAATCGAATTCCTGGAAAGCGTACATATTAGCTTCGTTTCTCTTTGCCTCTATTACAATTCTATTTCTATCAAAGACTCGACAACACCCATCTTGAATAATTACTCTATGTCCATTCATCTCAATTCTCGCAATCGATAGGAGTCTATAATGAAAATCGGGAACATGGTATACATTCTTCAGGTTTATACAAGTCTTACCATGAATGGTCCGGGACATGATAGTTACTGTACCTACTCCAACAATGTGACAGCTTACGTTACACGCTAATTTTACTACCTGTGGATTTTTCAGCTCTTCATATAAGGAAAAATCTGCTCTTCTAGGAGTGAAGTGGCTACTTGCTCCACTATCGATTAACCATACGTTATTGCTAATCGAACAGGCAACAGCGTTGAGACACACCATGGATGATTGATTACCATTTTTATTTTTCTTTCCATTATTATCTCCAATATTTTCTCGTTCATATTTCTTCTTTCGGCAAATTCTCGCAATATGCCCTTCTCCACCACAGTTGTAACAGGTGAAACTCTTCCTTCTGGAATCTCGTTGAACCCACAATGCTTTTGAATCTGTAGTCATTTCCATTTCATCTTTCTTGAGCAATTTTCTTCTATATTCACCACATAATAAACTTTCCAACTTCTCAGGTGTGTAATCGTCGTCCTTGAATGTGCAAACCATACTAACAATGGTTTCATAATCGTCAGGCAAACCATTGATTAGTACGTTGCATACCTGTTCATCACAAATTTTTGTACTTCCTGCTTTTACCACTTCTGAAGCATATCCCAACACCCGGTTCACGTAACTTTCCATATCCTCATCTGGTTGCATTTTTGATGAGTATAGGCTTTTTGAAGCTTGAAGGCGTCGCAATCTAGTTTTCGGTTGAAACCTGGAAGCCAGTTTCCTCCATAATTCTCGAGGACATGTGATATCCAATATATCATTCTGAATATCCTCCGTGATTGTTCTAGCTATCAACCGGAGTGCCTTTTTCTTCTTCCCAGTATCAAGAGCAGCAAATAGTACATCGTCTTCTGTTGTGAGTGTCTCGTACAGATAACCTTTGTTATAGTAAAATCTTTTATTCATTAAACGTATCAACACAGTGGTCTACACAAGAATGAACTTTTCAATCGATTCACAACAATAACTATAAACATAATTGCATGGAAACAGAATCATCGAAACAACTAACAATTAAAACTAAAATTGTTGCAAGATCTCCTTCTACCTATTCTAAAGGACCTGAATATATTTTCGTTGAGTTATCAATAGGAATGGTGCGCCTTGTTGTGGGGGTAGTGTATAGACCGCCTAAGCACGGTAGAATGGGAGAGGTTTTTGAGGTCATTAGTAAAATACAAGCAGTTTATCAGAATTCAGTAGTTCTTGGCGACTTTAATACGAATATGCTTGCAAATGATCAGTATTCGAAGCAATTCTCGACCCTTCTCGAGGCTCATAATCTTTCATATATCCCCTTTAGTGCGATTCATCATACCCCTTTATCAGCCACACTAATTGATCTGGTTTTAGTGAACAATCAGAAGTTTGTGAAGACTTTCGGTCAGGTTAGTGCGCCAGGTCTATCACGCCATGATTTAATTTTCTGTACAGTTAAACACCCCAAAATCAAAACAAGTAAAAATTATATTATGTACGAGCTAAGAGAGACTTCAATAGAGATCTGTTCTTGATCGAGGCAGCGTCACTTCCCTGGGACTCTGTGTTTATAGAACCAAATATTGATATGAAAGTGGTTATTTTCAAAAAAATTATTTCCGATCTTTATGATAAACACTGCCCGATTGTCAAGGTGAAACTTAAGCGGCCTCCCGCACCTTGGATAACTGATGAAATAAGGGAAATGATGGTTTCTAGGGATAGACAATATAAACTATTTAAGAAAAACAAAACAAATGAGAACAATAATTTATATAAACGTTTACGTAATAAGGTTAAACAAGAAATAAGAAATGCGAAAATCAGACATTTTCATGACCTTTTCAAAAGCACAAGGCAACCAAAAGACTTTTGGAAAATAGTTAGGAGTTATGGAATTGGTAAGGATAATTTCAAAAATGAACCGTTGCCGGTAACTGTCGATGAGCTCAACACACATTTTTGCAAGGGCGATATTATGCAATGTAATCCTGGTATGCTAGAGGAATATAGGTTGTTAGCGCAGCGTCGAAGCCGATCTGAAGTTTTCAATGTGGGAACAATAAAGGAGGATATGGTCAAGAAAATAATCATGTCTGTAACTTCGTCTTCAATAGGGTGTGACGGGATTTCGATTGAGATTCTCCAGGTTCTTGTAGACATTGTAGCTCCTGTGTTGTGTGATATTTATAACTCATCTCTGAACAATGGTGTTTATCCAGCGTGCTGGAAGCATAGTGTTGTGTTACCTGTGAAGAAAGTTGATAAGCCAACATCTGCATCCGATTTTCGTGCTATAAATATTCTATGTGCCGCTGGCAAAGTGCTGGATAAGATTGTATATCTTGAATTTAATGATTTCTTGATTCGTAATTACATTATTGATGATAGACAGTCGGCGTATAGAAGGGGGTATAGTACGGAAACGGTGTTAGTGAAAGTATGCGATGATATTAGGAAAGCAATGGACACTCGCAATGTGACAATTCTAGTTACGATTGACCTATCCCGTGCATTTGACCGAGTGCAACACGAACTATTGATTGCGATCCCAGGATCAGTGGGTATATCTGAACGTGTGACACAATGGTTTAGATCATATTTGTCGGGTCGTTTACAATCTACTAGGGGTCCAGATGGAATCGATTCGAACTTGCTGACGTCCAATTTAGGTGTTCCTCAAGGTTCGGTTCTATCGGCGCTGTGCTTTTCCATTTTCATTAACTCTATACACACAGTATTGAAGAGGTGTAGTCATATGTTATACGCCGATGATTTACAGCTGTACTTATCTTCACCCCTCGTTAATTTGGATGAGACGATTGAATTAGTTAATGAAGAGTTGAACAACATAGTGGGGTGGTGTGTAAGACATGGAATGGAGATTAACTCGAGAAAATGTTCAGCAATGATAATTGCATACTCACGACTAAAAACCAATATACAATTTGAGGCGCTTCGCAGCATCGTTATAGATGGTCAGGTCATAGATTATGTGAACAAAATAAAAAATCTAGGGATTTGGTTCTCTGACACGCTCTCGTGGACTGACCAAGTCACTAAGGTGTGCAGTAATGTTTTTGGTTCATCGTATCAACTTAGGCGTATGGCTATTGATTTCCCGTTTCATGTGCGCTTACAGTTAGCACGGTCACTAGTGTTGCACAATTTTGATTACTCCCTGGTGGCTTATTGTGATATGACTAGCGAAGATGTCGATAAGCTGCAAAAAGCGCAAAATGCTGTAATAAGATTCGTGTACAGATTAAAATTAGATGAGCATGTGACACCTTATTATGCGAAATTGGGAATATTGAAAATTAAAGAGAAGATACAATGTACTGTAGCGACTATGTTATTTAAGATTTTGAAATTTGGTTCCCCTAAGTACCTAGCAAAGGAATTTAAATTCATGACCAATCGGCAAACTAGGAAACTATTGCTACAAGTACCAATTCATAGAACCGCTATTTACAACAAGTCTTTTAGTGCAAATGCTATTAGGCTCTATAATAAGCATTTGGATATTTTTGATACTGACAAATCTGTTTCATCTTTTAAGAAAAATTTTACCGAAATGTTATTATTGCATTATCAGGAAATTACAGGATAATTTTATTAATTAATATGGTACATACATACTATTATTTAATCGAACAGTAAAACATCACCACATAAGATCACTGTAATTGGATATCTATACTTTTTCATAGAAGAGTTTGTGTTAATTTCATAATTTTTATCTTATAATGTACGATTGATCGAGGAGTAGTAATTGTAAATAACCCTTTCAGGGTTACAGTAAGAAAGGGCCTCAAGGCCCTATGTAACTCTGATTTGTTAAATAAAACTTTCAATCAATCAATCAATCAATCTGACTGCCGTCTAATAACTTTTTCCGTTTCCAAAATTAGCTGAAAAAAGTACCATGGTATAAATATAAATGCACCATTAAATTAAATTCCGCCGATTACGTAAACGAAGTATCTCCTTTGTCTGACAGCCAGATTCCTGTTTACCTACTTGGGAGTGAATGCAGTTGTTGATACTTTTCTGATTTTAAAGTAGGTACCTAGGTACCTGTTCTTCGTAGGCATTTGCATGTACATTTCGTTCTACATAATTGTTCCTATCTGCCTACATAAAGATTCAGACAACGAGCAGGTTTGTTTTTAAATAATAATTTTGTATAGGTACAAATGCTGTTGTCAGTTCAATTACGAATTGAGTAGCTTGGTATGGGTTGGTAGTAGAATTTGTGCTAGGTAGGTACCCACTAAGATCATGGAAATGACGATTTGATAAAGTAGGGAAGGCACTCAAAACGAACTATTTCACGAGGCCTGATTAAGTAAACTTGCTGTAGATCGATGAAAAAATGAATGATGAGACAAAAATAAAAAAGGTGATATAATCGCGGCGCTCCCAGACGATCAGCCATTCAAGTAATAACCAAGCCCGACGTTGCTCAACTTCGGTGATCAGACGAAATCCGATGTATTCAACGAGATATTCCCAAGTACATTTCGTACTACAAAGTTGTACCTATCTGCCTACATAAAGATTGAGACAACGAGCAGATTTGTGTTTAAATAATAAGTTTGTACATTAATCAGTTTAATCACAAATTGAGTTGGTTGATGGTAGAATTTTTGCTAGGTAGGTAGGTATGTAGATACCAACTCAGATCTTGGAAATGACGATTTGATAAAGCAGGAAGGCACTCAAAACGAACTATTCCACGAGGCCTGATTAAGTAAAATTGATGTAGATCGATGAAAATTAATGATGAAAAAAAAAAAAAAAAAAAAAAACGTTGCCGTTGGGGGTGTCTAGCCGCCAGTAGTTTGTGTTCATGATGGTACATTTATTGTAAAATGAATGTGTATTTCGGGGATTCCCCGGAGGGCTGGTGGCATTCTGGTAAGTTCGGCCGAAGTTCATTCCGCGTTCTTGGAATCTAGCGCCTTGGATCGTAGCAAAGAGCTTATAATAGGATAGAGAGGACAGGTATTCCGCATTTTTCGCTTGTTGGCTACTGGGACCGGGTTCAGCCATATTTTTCATTTATACAAACACTCGCGCGAATGATGGGTCGCAGGGCCCAGTCCGTAGAGAACACTTGAGAATGACTTGAGACTAGGGTCTGGGGACACGAGACGTTCCAAACCCGACGCGAGCGCCTCCCACTCCAACATGTTCCTTCCTACAAAGCAACCGCTCAGCGTTGCTAACCTTCGTAAATATCCGTAATTGCAGTCGTCAAATGTACTAACAAATAGTGAATCGAACTTGAACGCCAGTATTTTAAAGCTATTTTTCATATCTTTCAGATTGACGTAAGACATTAGGATCATGATTTTAAAAGTTTCAGTCAAGCAGGATGAACTTCCGAGTTCATTCTAATTCATATTCATTTATGAAGGTATACCTTAACTCATGACTCTTTCAGAATGCACATTATAAGTTCGAATTTAAATATTTTCATGAAGCTAATCTGTCTGGTAATGTTCAAATTTCCAGGGTGACAAACTCGGTTTAATAAATATTTTATTCTTAAAATAAAATGAAAATGAATACTAAAACAATGCGGATTTTGCATGGTTATTTTTTATTTGCTTAATAGACAGATCTTAACGAGAGTTTTCCAAAAAGTAGCTGTACGGTGGGTATCAGACCAGTAATACGGCTCTTGTAATTCATTTGCACGATGACGTCACGGCCCTCACCTGTCTGAAGGAACCTTCAGCTCTCTTGCATTACTACTTGTGTGATCTTATCACCCGTTTATTGGCCAGAATAAACAGTATTTTGAGCTGCAAATTAGTAGTAGATGGTTTTCAAGTGTACTGAATCCGAATCTGGGGTCAAAAGTGTGAAATTCCAACACATGAAAGTTACCCATTAAATTATAAAAGAAAATTTGTTTAACGAATTTTTTGACATTTCTCGAATTCATAAATTTTGAAATTAGAGCAACTTTTTACGTTAACATTTTTAACTATAAAATTTATTGCTATCTTCAACCTTTTGATTCATTGTATCTGAACACATATTTCAAATGGAGTAGGAAAATAAAATTGATGCAAAAAGACAAATTAATAGAACAATTAAGGGTCAAAATCCGTTATGTGCCCACAATCTTAAATTTTTTTCAAATCACTACTAGTCTCAAGGTATTCTACTGTAAAGTGGAAAAATTAAAAGCGCATTGGTTTTCGAAGGTTTTGTAATGAATATATGGTAAGAACACTTACAAAACATTATTTATTAGTTAGGAGGCCAGACCACCAAACTATACACGGTTAAATTCCATATCAAGTATTCCACATCAAGTAGTCAATCCCTTAGTAAAAATGCAGATTAGTTGGACATGTAGATCAGAATCAAGTGTATAGTTTGGTGGTCTGGATGCTCGCAAGCTCGCATCTCAAAAATACATAACATCAAGTAGCCAATCCCTTAGTAAAAATGCAGATTAGTTGGGCGTTTAGCTTGGCGGGCATACAACGGAATTTGACCTTCACGGTCAAGAAAATCAACAAAAGTCATTTATATTTGGCCGTACTAGTGTGTTGGAATGTTTGTAGCCTATAAATAGTGTTTGATGATAGTCTAGTAGTGATTTGAAAAAAATTTAAGATTGTGGGCACATAACGGATTTTGACCCAATTAAGCTTTTATTTTATTATGTAAGAGGAACAATAAATTACCACCACTAATTTTCCATGTGACTTAGAGACTGACTTAGAAGAGAGAGTGACTTAGAAAATAGTAAAGTAAAATCACAGTAAACGAGTAATAAAACTCAAGAAATTTCCCTGAACATAAAAAATTCATTGTTTGGCGAGTTAACTTTGTCTGAACGGTGCCGGCGAAGATTGAATTTCCTCTTCGTTTATTATGTGCAATGGTAACAAAATAGCATGTTGAAACAGAGGAACATATAATAAAAGTAATTTAAACGACCATATATAACATATAATTAAAAGTACATATAAACTTAACACGCATGTCAAAGTACTGTAATCTAAATAGAACCTAAACAATAAGAGAAGTGGTAAGACGGGTCAGCTGTTCACTTGTAACCCAGCGGGGAACAAACGGAGGAGAAAAGGAAGTAGGGTGGGAGGTGCTCTCGTCGGGTTTGGACGTCTCGGCCTTTGAGTATTAATAAGATGGAGGGCCATTGCTCTGAATTCAACGCTGTTCCCCCGTCAAGGCATAGGTGCCACTACTGTCGCGTTGGCTTTGCAATTGACTCGTTCCCGCCACGCTTTTTTCAAATTCAAATTACAAAGCAGTTCATTGTAATTCAAGTTTTGTTTGATATTACTCATTATTGTTACATTTTAGTATTGATTATTTATGTAGACATAACTGTCTAGATGTTAGTATGTTCATACATTTGTTCCCATGCCCAAATCTTGGTGCCTCCTATTACTTTTTTTTTGGACACAGAACAGCTGATCTACCTTCATCAAACATCCGCTAGAGCGTACTGGCGTCATGTCAACACACATTCCCACAGTGTGAAAAAATATGAAATATTAATGGTGTTAAATTGCGGTGTACATGTACGGTGCACAATTAGGATATAAATCTTAAATAAGAAATATGCCCTAGGTATACAATCCCCATTCATTCACCAAACTCAACATCGCATCTTACATCAGCTGATCAGTGTTCGGCCATTTTGCCCCTGGTCAATTCAAAAGCCAAACGACAGTTTGACTGCCTGAAACATCACTAATAGCCCTCCATCTTATTAATACTCAAAGGGTTTGGAACGTCTCGGCCGAACGGCCGAACACCAGCGCTACCTTGCGCCGTTTCTCCAACTATCGTTATCACAAATTCCAAGATTTCCCCGCCTCCGCTTTGAATCCACTGTACTCACGGGCGTATCCAGCCCGAATTTCTTGGGCCCGCTGACCCGGTGACATACGGGTAGTTTCCCAGCGCTTAACTGGTTACGCCATAGACTTGAATAATTGAATTTAGAGAACATAAGTGCATATCGCATGACCTCGTAATTTAACCTGAATAATCTCCCAGAAAGTTCTGGTGGCCGAATCCCGACCAAAATAAAAGAAGACCGCGGCCGACTAATCAATAGGTACAATGAATAAACTACCATCATCTGTAGGGATTCTAGCACGTCGAATATCAATGAAATTTTATATTCGTCAAAGAGAATTCCAGTTGAGATTTGGAAACCTTACCTCAATAGGTCATAGGTAATCGATTACATCAATGAAATAAATTCAGGTAAGTAATTAGATATCGAAATGAGTTCCTCAACATCTTTCCTTGAAACTTAAATAAACTTTATTAGCATGTAAAAAAGATGAATTATGAATTGAACTCTAAACATGTAAAATGTAAATGTTTTGTGCGAATTGTATTCAGCTGAATTGAAGGTAAAACTCAAAACATTGCATTTCACCTCGAGGAGTAAGTTTATTGAACTTGGACAAGCTAACTGGTTTTATGACTCGAACTATTAATCACAAGAGGCTGAATGAATTTTTCAATAGTGGATGGATTTCAACAATACAATGGCAGCAATTCAGCAATATAGGTAGGTAAATTTTTGTGTTTCTGAACTAGAACGGGCTACATTACCCTACTTAATCACAATAGGTACATTTAAAGTATCACAACATCAGTCCGATTGGAAAATTATTATTAATAGAAGTACCTAGTGATTTTTTCTTCTTCAAACGAGATCTTTAAACAAGAAAACACCCACTTCCTGATGAATTAGTCAAATAATCATAAAGATTACAAGCAATCCAACTAACGTCTGAATACTAAATGTCAATGAAATGGGAGCAGTACGTACCGGTCTTTCTTACCTACCGGCTTATTTATAATATTTATAATAATATTATAATAATGCTTGCCACTATGTATTATATTATATGAATATTATATTAAATAATATTATATATTTTCATTTATACACACACTTGCGCGACCGGCTTATTTATAATATTTATAATAATATTATAATAATGCTTGCCACTATGTATTTTATATTATATGAATATTATATTATATATTTTCATTTATACACACACTCGCGCGAATGATGGGTCGCAGGGCTACGTGAGTAGGTACTGATTGCCCAGTCCGTAGAGAACACTTGAGCAGCGTTTCCACTCAACATTATCAACATACTAGCCGCTCCGGCTAGCTTTGCTCACCTCCACGTCACTTTAATCGCTTCGCCTCGCTTCCCCTCGCATTCTGACCGACTTCCCGTCACTTTTTTCGATATCCGATTTCGGATTCAGATTCATCGGGATCAAACCTTTATTTCGCCCGCGAAAACCGTTCCGAAAAACGTACCTTTATGGGGTATATTTTAATCAGAAAAAAACAAGTTTTTCGTCGGACTTTTCGAGAAAACGGGTCCGTACTGTTGCATTTTTTGACGCATTTCCCGATACTTTATTCGCGATCCGATCGCGCCGTCGTCTTCCTCGTAGAAAAACCTACGAAACCGGTATTTTTCTGGAATTTTCAACGGCCGTTTAGAGGGGTACAGGAAGCGGGGAAGTCCAAAAAGCGCACATTAACCGTTACTTCGACCTCCCTCCTGCCCTACGGCCCATGGTTCGGGTGGGATTAGAAAATTTTAAATTCGCTTATGCCCCTTTCGGAAAATCCCAAGAAGATCCCCCCACTCGTACACTCCCCCCCCCCCCCCCCCCCCCTCAGCCGTTTGGCCGTGCATAGACACGACAGAGAGATGGGGTTCGGGGGGATCTTACTGGACAGACATTTTCAAACCAAATAACCCTCCGTAAAAACACATTCTGTGTTAAAATAAAAAATGTGATATAATGGCGGCACTCACGGACGGTCACCCATCCAAGTAATAACCAAGCCTGACGTTGCTTCGGTGGTCACACGAGAACCGATGTGTTCAACGAGATATGGGCGTTGGCCAATCAGATGTATCCTAGGTCGTAGGCCTTTTATAACAAGTGCTCGAACCTAGCTATTCCATGCCTGTGTAGATAGCTGAAAAAGCAAACAGTAAAATGAATTCAATCTTCTTCTACTCGATCTCGAATTTAAAAGAATCGTTGACATTGTAATACTAAAGAGACATTAGCGTGACGATAGCGTTTGGTTATTCGTGTACATACATGTAAAAATACGCGAATAGCTAGCATCTGCACTTGCTTGCTCTAGACGCTGCTTTACGCATTAACGGGGGAAAATCTTACGGGAAGGACAAAAACTCTCTATTACCTACACCGAATAAAAACGTCCGATGAGCATCAACATTTGTCACAACTGCTGAGCTCTATAGCTATTCGTAAATACGATGGATAGGCTTTCTTACATACGAAATACACAAAACTACACGATCACCCCCATTCACACTTACTTCTACAGGTACCTACGAAGAAAGCCTGCATTCACTCAATACAAAAGATCTATTCAGTGAAATTGAAAAGAATACATTTGAAATATCATTAAAAGATTGAGCATTAGTGTTTTTATTCATACGGTTTGCGGATGAATTCGGTTAAACTCCACACATGGCAGTTGGAAAGACTTATGGCCTTTCAGCCTATACTTGCATTTTAACTTCCTCACACTACTTCTTGATTCACTTTTTTCCGCTGTGGAATTTGTCAAGATCGTTTGAAAATTGTCAACGATCAACATTCATGATACGTAAACGAGGAAGCTATGTGCCACACCCAACTTGGCAGACTTTAATACTACGCTATCACAATCAATTTATAAATCCATAATTCGCCTGTTTTGACTTCATCAGCACCTGACAATGAAACTATCATATCTGACAGTGGTCAACTCCATTTATGTAGAAGTTGAATCACCACCGCCCAACTACCCCCGAGCTCGCTCCACGCACTTCCTCAACCTCGGTTCTTATTTGTAAATAATTCCAAATATCCTCTCTCAACCTTTAAACAGCCCCCTAATAAAGGGAAGTCGCCTTGAGAGAATAGGCAGCCCGTCAACTACCCTCCCGTTAAAAGCGAGCGGCTGTCCATTATACGGAGGTGCTGCTATTAGTGTCTTCTTCCAACAGTAAATAACTTCCTTTGGCCGTCCGCCAACACGTTCGCTTCTCCTTCTCCCTTCGACATCACAAAGAGGTGATAAATTTCTGAAATCCTCAACATTCAAGCGTCACACGTCGTCCTATCTTCGCCACTTGTTCGGTCGATCAATGCCATTCTTCGGACTCTTACGGCGACTTTAATTAGTAGTTACGATCCCGGAAACGAGTTGATAGAAGTTAACATTTCCCTAATACAAATATTTATTTCAATTTTTTTACATTTATTTCAATAGAGACACATACATATGATGGTAGTACAAATGTAGAACTAAGGTACTCTCCTAGCTTACTTTTCCAACGGTAGGCTTGGCCCGTGCTGTTGGTTAAGGTCTAGGCGATTTGCCCATAATTTCAAACAGCACGTTGACATAACATCGCAAGTGCGTCTACATAATCTACACATAGCTTAAATATTATAACTGCAATGGTATTTGATGTCCCTATCTTCTATGAGTAGAAAAACTAGGTATTATACATAAATGCTGTTTAGCATAGTTTCGCAATCCACTGCCCAATTTTACACAAGCCACGTTAAAAGTTGCTTTTTGTAGTTTGGTCTAGTATAATTTTGAGCTCTTTTCATAAGACTGTCTAGCGCTCTGTGAAAGATGCACATAATAAATTTTGGACTGTGTGTTGACAGCGTTAATCTTGGTCTTGGTGCAATTACATTCCCTGCGACTACATATCTTGTGGTATATGGTGGAAAACGCTGTGAATTTATTATTTGTGGATACTTATGGAATTGCAAAAGTAAATTTTTAACATATATAGTTATGCCTTATGTCTTATGGTGAACAGCTTTCCAATATTATACACATTTATAGATGGCGTCCTAGGCGGTAATGACAACATTATTTTCATAATGATTTTCTGGCGTACGTGTAATTTATTTATATGTGAGGAGTATGTCCCCCCCCCCCCCCCCCATGCTATTATTCCATATTGAAGCACAGACTGTAGCATACTGTAATAAATAAGTTTTGACGTATCTCTCGGAAGTGAGTGTCTAATGTTGTAAAAAATGTACATACATTTCTCAATCTTATCGTGAGTATAGTCAATATGGGGCTTACAATTTAGCTCTTCGTCCAAGACTATACCTAGATACGGTAATTCTATAGTATAGTGGCCTCAGCACCAATCTTTTCCATATTCATACACAATAAAGTAGAATGCATGAAACACGATATTTGATAAGAATTGGACCCCGCAAAGCAGTTTTAGACATGTACGGAGCCTAATCAGATAAGAGCGGGCAAAGTACAACTGATTAGACCGGCCGGCCACTGAGCGCAACCGTTCAGTGAGTGATGGCGTCTTCTTCGGGCATTAGCTTTCGTGTATGTGACGGTTGTTCATAGAATTATCACAGAGTCAAGAAAAACTACTTAAGTTTTTGTACGATCATTCGGTTTTACCGAAAAGTAAAAAATGTCCAGTTTGTGGGTTCGATATGTGGCTCGACGAGGCAAATAACAACTTTCGCTGCAAGAAACGTGTTCAGTGTATCAATAGTAGCAAGAAAAAAGTGTCCGTACAGTGCGACAAACGCGTGTCACAATTTCAAGGCACGTGGTTTGAAGGTAGTAAATTACACGTTCAAACAATTTGCAAGTTAGTTTTGTTTTGGTGTCTGTTGAATCCGCCCAGACATGATTTATTGATGGAAGAGCTACTCATCAGTAGCAACACAGTGGTGGACTGGTCAAATTCTTTACGTGAAGTCTGTTTTCATTTCTTTTGTTTAAACTCTAAGCCTATTGGTGGGATAGGGAAAATAGTAGAAATTGACGAAGCAAAAATTGGACATCGTAAATATAATAGGGGCCGTATTGTTGATGGGAATTGGATTTTTGGAGGTATTGAACGAGAAAGCAAAGACGTTTTTACCATTCCAGTACCAAATCGTGGTCAAGAAACCCTTTTACCTATTATCCATAAGTATATACTGCCGGGAACAACTATCATCAGTGACTGTTGGCGAACGTACAATTGCTTGGAGTTCGAAGGTTACCAACATTCAACAGTTAACCATTCGTACAATTTCATTGATCCTGATACAGGCGCGCACACTCAAACAATCGAACGAACGTGGCGCGAAGTGCGTTCTAAGGCCCAATTCACACAGAACGGGCGCGTGGCGAAGACGTGGCGCAGACTTTTGTCACTTCCGCGTCTTTCCATGTAAACAAATGGCTCAATGTTAACAGAAGGGACGTGGCACAGGCATCACTTCAATAAAAATGCGGGATGATGGTGAATTCAACATTGAATTTTGCGAAGAAGTTGGGAAGAATTCGTGTTTATTTTATTACAATCGTGCGGATTATTGCAAAAGGAACGCCCAAGACCAGACCTGGCAGAAAATTGCGCCTGAATAACCGTTCTGGGTACATATTCAGCTCACGCATAACATCAAATGTTCCACCGCTTTTCCCCTTCTTCAGCCACAATGGATGAACCCAATATCTCCTCTTTTTTGGTTCAGATCAGCCAAGTACACCAAATCCAGCACATCTCGATCATCTTCGTCACTGCTTGATGACAAATCCACTTGTACTTCACGAAACCTTGTACTTCACGTCCTTTTTCGCCACTGTCCCGCCCCTTCTGTGTGCATTGCATGGGTCACGTCACCGCCACGTCCGTGCCTGGTCTGTGCCACGTCTTCGCCACATGCCCGTCCTGTGTGAATTGGGCCTAAAGTGCCGCGCTACGGCAATCGTAAACACCATTTAGGCCCAATTCACATAGGACGGGCATGTGGCGAAGACGTGGCACTGACCAGGCACGGACGTGGCGGTGACGTGACCCATGCAATGCACACAGAAGGGGCGGGACAGTGGCGAAAAAGGACGTGAAGTACAAGGTTTCGTGAAGTACAACGTGGATTTTTCATCAAGCAGTGACGAAGATGATCGAGATGTGCTGGATTTGTTGTACTTGGCTGATCTGAACCAAAAAAGAGGAGATATTGGGTTCATCCATTGTGGCTGAAGAAGGGGAAAAGCGGTGGAACATTTGATGTTATGCGAGAGCTGAATATGTACCCAGAACGGTTATTCAGGCGCAATTTTCTGCCAGGTCTGGTCTTGGGCGTTCCTTTTGCAATAACCCGCACGATTGTAATCAAATAAACACGAATTCTTCCCAACTTCTTCGCAAAATTCAATGTTAAATTCACCATCATCCCGCATTTTTATTGAAGTGACGAGTGGCACGGAAGTGGCGCGACCCTTCTCGAACGCCACGAGAGACGGCGAACGGACGTGGCAGGGGCGAAAGGGCGGATGCCTGCGCCACGTCCCTTCTGTTAACATTGAGCCATTTGTTTACATGGAAAGACGCGGAAGTGACAAAAGTCTGCGCCACGTCTTCGCCACGCGCCCGTTCTGTGTGAATTGGGCCTTACACGGGCATATTGCCGAGTTCTTGTTTAAGAGGAAATTCAACGACTACCGCACTCGCCTACATTTCCTCTGGTGTGCAATTGGTGAACTGTACAGTTGCCAAACTCCAATCAACGCAACTCCTCCACCAGACGGTCCTACAGATTCAGATTCCGATTAGTAAGGTAAATATGACTTTCCGGCCCTCAAATTTATGACATTTAATTATAAGTATGCCCAATATAAAATATATCTTCATATGGAAAAGATTGGTGCTGAGGCCACTATACTATAGAATTACCCTAGATACTTATGAATGGTAACTATTTCAACATGATTGTACCATTAATAGCTACTACGCATGCGCCTATGTGAAATACTTGTAATGATCTCAATTTCCACAGTTCTCATCCGATTTTGATGAAATTGTCAGCGAATGCGCGGTTTAGGTTGTAGATAGTCCCGTACCTATTTCGTTATTTTCAACTCATCAGTTCATTCTGCGCTAGTACAAACGTTAATTACATTGAGTGTCATTTTAACACAGAATGTGTTTTAGCCATGGACTAACTAGCCAAAAAAGCTAACGAAATTTCGTAACAAAATCTGGGACGACAACATGGATACCGATGATACGGAACTAAGGATCGTGTAACCTGGTGTAACCTATGCGATATTTTGTTATGACGCGGTGATTCAACTCTTACAACTCTATACATAGATCATTAAATACAATTAAAAAATATATATTCACAGAAGACATATTAATCAAGTCCAGTTCCAAATTAAAACACCCTTCTTATGCTCACTAATTTATTGAAAACCTCACTCTTAAATTCAAATATTTATTTCATCTTGAATTATCCGAATTTCTCTTTTAATAAATTATACAAAAATAATATCAAAAACATACCATAAAATATGGTTGTTCACTGGCAATAGTTAAGTAATTCCTATAATATATATTGTTATAGTCTCACATGACGAAATTGGCTCATGCATGCCGCCACAAGCTATGCTTACAGGCATGCATACCCTTCAACCACAACATTTTTAGTTTATAATATAATACTATATACGTACATTTATCATTCAAATATGAAAGTTCATTTTCTTTATGTATTGAAGTACTAATTAATTTGATATTTCATCTTTTATTTTTATATTGTGCTGTTTTTCATGAAGGAATAAAAAACTCATTCATTCATTCATTCATTCATTCATTCATTCATTCATTCATTCATTCATTCACTCATTCATTCATTCATTCATTCATTATATAAGATTCTGATTTAGTGGGAGGAAAGTAGCGAAATTCTGATTTAGTGGGAGGAAGTTAACCAATCTTCAACCGAAGATTGAAGACGGGTTTTATGTGAAACGCGTGAGCTAAAAAACATTCTGTGTTTCAATAATTTCGTCCGAAGTATGTAAACAGAGGTAACCGGGGGTCCAGGGGGCTTGCGCCGAGTTTTCGTTTCTTAATTGACAAATTATGACATTTCACGCTACTTCTTGATTATTTACTCTCTTCTGCTATGGAATTTTTCAAGATCATTTAAAACTTTTCAATGGTCTATACATTCATGATAGGTAAACGAGGAAGCTATGTGCCACACCCAACTTGCTAGACGTTTTTTCTCTTGTATCGCTTTTCTATCAGTTAAAGTGTTTGTACAAATATTTTAGTATTCCTACTTCATGTTTCCACTATAATCAACTACCATAAATTTCTTGTTATTTCTTGCTATGTGCGTTGATAATTTTTTAATTTTTTCCTCTTTCTTTTCTCTCTGTTCATGGATGAATTGGGCAACTGCCCGTGATTTCTGTTAATAAATAAATAAAATCCGAGCTTAAATGTTTTTGAATTCAGTGCCTATTAACATAGCACTTTTCAACGTAAAAAAAACGTGATATACGAAGAAATCCCATGAATAATTAAAAAATAGGTAATCAAATTCAAACAACATGATAATTCCTGCGAAGAAATCACGCTATTAATCCCAGCAAAAGTGATTATTCTTGAGCATTTCATAGTAGTAAATGCTTGCAATCATTTCTGTTAGCGTTCATAAACAATAAACTGCCAACGTAATGCGTCATGGAAGGGTAATTTCATTCACGCTATCTTGGTTTTCTAAGGATCTTTGGTTATAATAACAAAAACTTCGCAGAATCACCGCATTTCTAGATAAAACAACCTATCATTACGTGTAAGCTCAGCGTAATAATACGCGGTGTGGTGAAATCCACCACCCCTTTTCAACAGCCCTTTTCAGGGCTACCAAAAGGAGGTAGGCACACCACAAAAATATTTACAAGACGTCGAAGTACAACTCCGTCAAACAAAATATTTCACCGGAGAGAAAATACTAAATTCTCTCACAAAAGTGAAATATTAAAGATTAACACGCAAGGCGACCTCCCCAAACATTTACTGGGCGAGAGAGATGCGACAAACATCTCGAGACAGGTCGCCTTGAGCGAGAACACACAAGGCAACCTCCCCGAACATTTACTGGGCGAGAGAGATGCGACAAACATCTCGAGACAGGTTGCCTTGAACGAGAACACGCAAGGCGACCTCCCCAAACATTTACTGGGCGAGATAGATGCGACGAAAAGTTCGAAACAAGTCGCCTTAGGAAAACTCAAGGTCGTTCAGCCACCCCCGGGACCCCGTCAGAGCAACGGACGCAGAGAAACCACCTTGAAAAAACCAACTCAGCTATCGTATGCCCAAATACTGGGAAAACACTGTGCGAACCAATGAGATTACACAGTCGAATTTACGAAATTGAGCGAGCCAATCCGAAGCTAGTTTGATCGTACCAAATTAGTTGACGAAACTAATTTGCATACTAACCATAAAGTGGACACCACTTTTTGTTATAAATACCTCGTTCAGAGCCTGGCAAATCATTCCACTCTCCGCTCTCGACGACGACACCTCCGAAGTACGAAGAATTCTACACGCTCTACGCTGACGAACCTTCTGCATTGCGAAGTCATCTCAAGAACGGCTTTCCACTGCTTTCTACAAGCCAGACCTTCTCTCCTCACAGATTTCACATTGGCATCTACGAGTCCAGTGATTATTCATCCTGCTCATTGCCCAACGTAGATCTCCTGGTAGGACGCCACCCGGTACTTCTATCGATATTCTCTTTAGACAGTACGCCCGAGGGACGTTTCCGAGCCGTGTCACCCGGACTACACAGCCTTCAGCTCGTAGTCGACCGCTGGGGCGCGCCGGTAAATTACTCAGCTCCTACGCTCTAATTTACCGTCTACGGAAGTCTTTTTTCAAGACTGCGAGGTAGGACCCTGCCGTCTGAACATTGGAAAGACGTTCCGGCAAGCGAGTCCACTTCCAAAACCCTCTATTTTTCACACGTAGAGGCATCGAAACGAGCCAAAAACTCGATCAAATTCGATGGAACGTCAGCCTTCTTACTTCCCCTTGCGGGGGAAGGAGGAAGGCGGCAAGGCCGGGGCGATTGACCAACGCAGTGCGCCCTACCGGCCCCCCGGTGAGTCCGCTGAACCAACCATCAGCGCACGGCGCGATCCACACGTCCGGATCGCCTTCTCTCCCGACGTATTCGTTCGAGAAACTGTCGAACAAGACTCACCTACACAAAAGATCGAGCAAACCTTTCAGACTCGCTCTGAAGCCGATCTTTTCGATTCGACCAAGCTGTCCGATTACCCACGATATCCGACGCAGGCTTACACGGTCGATCCGAGTGTCAAATACACTCCAAATGCACAAAAAGCAGAGGATACTTTTCAGTACCTCAACCAAGCTCAGTATATTCCCCTTACAGATGTAAATCTAAGGCCGAAATATTACAAAACGGCTCAGTACGAAACTGATCGAACCCAGCACCCGGTTCACGAGCCTAGCGCTCCGCGCGGCTGCGACCCGGACTATCCACCCTTCCGGCCCGCGAAATCAGTTGACCTTGGCGGCTCCGCCCGCATTCCTCGCGGGGGTGACCTAGAAACCAACCCGCATAATCGGAATATAAATGTCCGACTTGGTCTACCAACGTCAAGTCAAACCTATACAAATCCACTACAAATGGTGACCCCGCCTTTGAACAGGCTCAACACGGAGCATTTCGTTCCCTCTTATGAAGCTAGTGGATTTCAGGGAACCACTGCGGGCGTGCGACCCCCGCCGGGCCTCTACGCCCCACATCTCACGCAACATCCCTCTACAAACAGTGGTTTTCAAGCACTTTTAGAGGAGATGGGAGATTATCAAAAACCAGTCTTCCAAAAGAAGAATATTGATCGTGCACTCGCCGAGTTCGATCAATACTGCGTGAGAAAACACATGAGAACGCAAAACGAATGTTTCTCAGCTATATACAAGTGGGTACCAGAGGAAATGAGGGAAGCTATCGACTCAGCTTACCTCACAGCACCTCACGCACCCTACGAAGAGGCCAAACAGCGCCTCCTACGAGAATATGGGTTGTCTTTACAGGACAGGCTCCTCGCACTCGAGGACCCCGCATCTCTCGCCAAAAAACCCAGCACCAAGTACCACGAAATGTACTCGAAAGCTGTTGGGTACTTTTCGGAAGCTCTCATCACTCAAAAGTGGATTGAGACTCTTCCCATCGAAGCACGAGCTATGGTCGCAGCTCAGCCTACCACGACCTCCCGGCTCGACCTAGCTGATACGCTACACGCGTACAGAGCAGAGAATACTTCTCTGAACATACGAGGAGTTGAATCTACTCCGAAACCCACAAATACTGGTTTCAAAAAGGCCCTCTCGAAACAAGCTGAGTTCAAACACCAACCAGTGGAGAGTAAACCTCACAAACCGATGGCCTACGTCTGTCGAAACCACGTACGTTTCGGTAACGAAACTCGCAAATGTGCAGACCCAGAACACTGCACTTGGAAGACAAACACTGCTTCCAAAACTAGCAAAAAGGCTGCGACTATAAGCCAGCCTAAAACCCGAGTTTCTACCGAAAATACTCAGCAGTCGGTACAAGAAAGTACCATTCCAACCTCCGACACAGAGAGTTCGGAAAACGAATAACTGCCAGCGTATCTGAGCCTATACGCCGGCAGTCTACTGAGTATAAAAGGCTTTTTTTCAAGTGCAAACTAAATGGCACTGAATTTCTCATTGACACAGGAGCAGAAGTGAACATTCTGCCCCACAATGTCACAAAAAAATTGGGCTTGAAAATTCTCAAGTCCAACGTTAAGCTCACAGCAGCTAACGGAGCCCCTATCGATACACTAGGGCGAGCTGACACAACAATTAACATCGGCCTCGGGGACATGACCACCGAGTTTATGATCACGAAAGTTGATCTAGCGATCCTAGGTATCCCATTCCTCGAATCTTGGGATATCGGAATACGGGTCAAACACAAGTACATTTATAAAGATAAAATGAAGTGCTATGCCGATCAAAAAATAGCTGCAGTCATGAACGAAAAGTTCACTGACGAACAAATTGCAGCTACTATCCCTCACCGTGACAATACACCTCAACCAGAGGACGTGCAAATCACGGAGGACAAAAACATTCGCCCTATCATTAACAAATACAATGATAAAATGAGCAAAATTAATGGTAAATGGAAGAACAACGGGGTTTACCACCGTATAACCACGGAGGGAACCCCAGTACACTTCCGAGCTAGACCCATGGCAGGTGAGAAACGGGCTCAAGTCAAAAAGACTTTTGACGAAATGCTTTCAGAAGGCATAATTGCACCATCGGATTCCGAATGGGCATCTCCGTTACACTGTGTGCCAAAAAAAGACGGGTCATGGAGAATCACCGGCGATTACCGTTTCCTCAACGCGAAAACGAAGAAAGACGCCTACCCTCCGCCTCACATTCGCTCGTTCCAAGCAAATTTACATGATACGCAAATCTATTCAACAATAGATTTAAAATCAGCGTATTATCATATCCCGATGCACCCAGATGACGCTCATAAAACTGCGATTATTACACCTTTCGGTCTTTATGAGTTTAAGAAAATGAGCATGGGTTTAGCCGGAGCGGCTCAAACATGGCAAAGATACATGGACAGCATCATGCGAAAATTTGATTTCGCATTTGTCTATCTAGATGACATCCTGGTGGCTTCGAAGAATTATAACGAACACATGAACCACCTACAACGAATTTTTGACAAACTAGGAGAACACGGACTTCGAGTAGGTTTTGATAAATGCGTTTTTTCGAAACCTACCGTCGATTTCCTAGGTTTCACTATCTCGAAGGAAGGAATAATTCCTAAACGAGACAAAATAGAAGCCATAGAACAATTTCCTAGGCCAGTGGACGTACGAAGTCTACGCAGATTCCTAGGTATGTGTGGTTTCTACCGAGCATGCTCAAGCAAATTCGCTCACACGGCACAACCTCTGTATGACTCCATTCAGTCAAACAAAAAGAATGACAGAACACCTATCGAATGGACATCAGAGAGAGAAAAAGCTTTCAACAGCTTAAAGCAAGCAATGATCAAAGCAACATTGCATAACATTGCTCACCCACACCCTACGGCGGAGTGGAGATTGGTCTGTGACGCGTCCGACACACACATCGGAGCGGCACTAGAACAAGAAATTACAGACAAACATGGCTCGAAATCGTACCAACCATTGGGATTTTTCAGCAAAGAGATTCCAGAACAATGGAAAAACAAAGCATCTTTCGACAAGGAAATGTTCGCCGTTTACCAAGCGTGCATTCACTGGCACAACGACTTGGACGGCAGATCCTTCCATATTTGTTCGGATCACAAGCCTCTGCTAGGCACAATGCTTAAAAAGAATGCTCATTTTTCTAAAATGAGATTAAGATGGCTAACATACATCTCTCAAATGACGAGTGACATTCGTCATATTTCAGGAGAGAGCAACGTCGTCGCCGACGCACTCTCCAGACCCTTCGATCCGGTCGAAATTCAAACGAAATCGATTTCAACACAGACGGACGAGGGTCCACCCATAGCTGAAATTTCGAAAATTACGGCTGCAATAGAATGCAACCTTCTACTGCACATTTCAAATTCACAAATTCGCTCTCCCCCTACCGCGGAGGACAAATTGAAACTCACACGAGTTGAATTCTCTCAAGGAGAAATTTGGTGTAACCTAGACCTAGGACACCCTAGACCTTATATTCCAAACGAAATAAGGGAAGAAATAATAAGCCAAATTCACAATTTGGGACACCCAGGTATACACTCTACAGTGTATAAAGTTAAACAACGATATTTTTGGCACGGACTACGTGCAGATGTCTCAAACTGGGTTCGAGCATGCGAAACTTGCCAACGAGCAAAAATCACGCGCTCCGTGAAGCTCCCTTACTCCGAATTTGAAACGGCAAACAAATTTTCACACGTACACGTGGATATTACCGGACCTTTACCTTTAGCAAAAGGAGGGAAACGTTACATTTTGATGATGGTTGATAGAGCAACGGGTTGGCTAGAGGCAGTCCCTCTCAACAACATCGAAACAACCACAATCACAAATGCATTTATCAATGTTTGGGTAGCTTCAAAGGGCGTACCTAAATACATTACAAGTGATCAGGGCACCCAATTTGAATCAGATCTGTTCAATTCCATTATGGAACGTCTCGGAGTAAAACATACTCACACGTTACCATACAAACCATCAACAAACGGTATGGTAGAACGCAGAAACAGATCTTTGAAAGAAGCTCTCAAAGCTCAGAACGAAAATTGGCTCGATGCACTTCCCAAAGTTCTACTCGCCATGCGTACGGCAGTAGACCCGGCGACTGAAACTACGCCTTTCCAAAAAGTTTACGGGATTGACGTACCTCTCCCAGGAGACATTTTCGTAACTTCTACGAACCTTTCGGAACCTCTTTTCTTCCGACCTACGCATATTAAACATAATAACACAAAATATGCCGTAAACATGCCCAAAAACTTGGATACATGTACTCATGTCTATATCAGAGTGCCCACACAGCTCACCTCTCTCCAATGTCCTTACACGGGACCGTTCAAAGTAGTTAAAAGAGATAAGTTTTCGGTTACAGTGCAAATTGGCGAACATACTAAAAAAGTTCCCAAACAGCAAATCAAGCCAGCTTATACTCTACACTCGGAAGAAGCTGTATCGCAGGGACAATCTCTGTTACAAAACCAGACAGGAAGTAAGGAGAAAACTCCCCGAAAATCCGCCAGAGGGCGCGTTCCATCTACCAAATTTGACGGAAAGTGGGTAACTGCGCTCGAAACAAGCCACGCCCATTTTTCTCGGGTAGGAGCAGTAAGAAGTATAAATATGGAAAGCCCAACAGCCAGAGACCATAACGATCTCAACCATGGCAGCTTCTACTCCTACTACAACGAACATGATGACCGACGAGGTCGAGGAGTTCCTCCTTGCAGAGGAAGCCCTCCCAGCTCCAATCGGCCCACTACCGCCTTCGCCGAAACGGGAGACGGCCACTACCACACAAGCTCCCACGGAGGTGGTCTGGACAAGGCCCCAGCCCTACCAGCCACCATTTCCACCCACGCCTCCGCCCGCTCAACAGCTACCGGCACCCCCCAGGCAGTGGATCTCCTCGGGCGACGTCCCGGTTCCTCGCTGGGAAGAGATGAGCACCGCGGGTTGGTCAGAGCCCAGCACCTCCCGGGCTCCTCCGCAACAGCCCAGCCGCGGCCGCGGGCCAAACCCTCGCGGGTTTGGTTCCCGTCGGCAGAGCTCGGGCCGGCCAAGGCCGCCCCGCGACGCTCGTCGAAACCGGCGAGGCCGGGGCGCACCACAGGGACGGGACACGAGGCCTGCACCTCCGCCTCCGCCCCAACTGGCGAGGTTCTCCTACGGAGAATTCCGGGTAGACCTCCCAGTTCTCCCCCATCGGCGTCGTCGTTGATAACACGACGTCTTGGGGGGGCCCCTGTGGTGAAATCCACCACCCCTTTTCAACAGCCCTTTTCAGGGCTACCAAAAGGAGGTAGGCACACCACAAAAATATTTACAAGACGTCGAAGTACAACTCCGTCAAACAAAATATTTCACCGGAGAGAAAATACTAAATTCTCTCACAAAAGTGAAATATTAAAGATTAACACGCAAGGCGACCTCCCCAAACATTTACTGGGCGAGAGAGATGCGACAAACATCTCGAGACAGGTCGCCTTGAGCGAGAACACACAAGGCAACCTCCCCGAACATTTACTGGGCGAGAGAGATGCGACAAACATCTCGAGACAGGTTGCCTTGAACGAGAACACGCAAGGCGACCTCCCCAAACATTTACTGGGCGAGATAGATGCGACGAAAAGTTCGAAACAAGTCGCCTTAGGAAAACTCAAGGTCGTTCAGCCACCCCCGGGACCCCGTCAGAGCAACGGACGCAGAGAAACCACCTTGAAAAAACCAACTCAGCTATCGTATGCCCAAATACTGGGAAAACACTGTGCGAACCAATGAGATTACACAGTCGAATTTACGAAATTGAGCGAGCCAATCCGAAGCTAGTTTGATCGTACCAAATTAGTTGACGAAACTAATTTGCATACTAACCATAAAGTGGACACCACTTTTTGTTATAAATACCTCGTTCAGAGCCTGGCAAATCATTCCACTCTCCGCTCTCGACGACGACACCTCCGAAGTACGAAGAATTCTACACGCTCTACGCTGACGAACCTTCTGCATTGCGAAGTCATCTCAAGAACGGCTTTCCACTGCTTTCTACAAGCCAGACCTTCTCTCCTCACAGATTTCACATTGGCATCTACGAGTCCAGTGATTATTCATCCTGCTCATTGCCCAACGTAGATCTCCTGGTAGGACGCCACCCGGTACTTCTATCGATATTCTCTTTAGACAGTACGCCCGAGGGACGTTTCCGAGCCGTGTCACCCGGACTACACAGCCTTCAGCTCGTAGTCGACCGCTGGGGCGCGCCGGTAAATTACTCAGCTCCTACGCTCTAATTTACCGTCTACGGAAGTCTTTTTTCAAGACTGCGAGGTAGGACCCTGCCGTCTGAACATTGGAAAGACGTTCCGGCAAGCGAGTCCACTTCCAAAACCCTCTATTTTTCACACGTAGAGGCATCGAAACGAGCCAAAAACTCGATCAAATTCGATGGAACGTCAGCCTTCTTACTTCCCCTTGCGGGGGAAGGAGGAAGGCGGCAAGGCCGGGGCGATTGACCAACGCAGTGCGCCCTACCGGCCCCCCGGTGAGTCCGCTGAACCAACCATCAGCGCACGGCGCGATCCACACGTCCGGATCGCCTTCTCTCCCGACGTATTCGTTCGAGAAACTGTCGAACAAGACTCACCTACACAAAAGATCGAGCAAACCTTTCAGACTCGCTCTGAAGCCGATCTTTTCGATTCGACCAAGCTGTCCGATTACCCACGATATCCGACGCAGGCTTACACGGTCGATCCGAGTGTCAAATACACTCCAAATGCACAAAAAGCAGAGGATACTTTTCAGTACCTCAACCAAGCTCAGTATATTCCCCTTACAGATGTAAATCTAAGGCCGAAATATTACAAAACGGCTCAGTACGAAACTGATCGAACCCAGCACCCGGTTCACGAGCCTAGCGCTCCGCGCGGCTGCGACCCGGACTATCCACCCTTCCGGCCCGCGAAATCAGTTGACCTTGGCGGCTCCGCCCGCATTCCTCGCGGGGGTGACCTAGAAACCAACCCGCATAATCGGAATATAAATGTCCGACTTGGTCTACCAACGTCAAGTCAAACCTATACAAATCCACTACACGCGGCGATTCCGGTTTTTTTTATTTCTCTCTTTTCAAATTTCTGGTCTGTCTATGTCAGGGTCTTATCAATCTTCTTTATTACATATCATTGTCTGGTTGCTAGGTGGTATCTCTCTACTAAAGCAAACCGCCTGCCGACTCATAAAGCTGTGATAATTGTGTTGTGATTAAGAGTTTTTCCTGGTAGTGATTTGCCACTTGAGTATTTTCAAATTAATAACTGGTGCGAAATCGGTATGAACTAATTGAATATTTATTGCTTCAGTAACGAGAAGGCAGCTGTACTTTTATATTTACATAATAATATGGATCGGTAAATGGATATTCTTGAAACGTCCAAACGAAATAACGTGGGTGGGACTCACAGGTTATTTGTAGTTTTAGTTTCATTATAGAATTAGATTATTGAAAAGTATAAAACGCTGCTAATCATTACAAAAAGTTTACTAATTCCGTAGGTAATAGATAGCTCTACGACCTCGTAAATATTATATCATTAAAACTTGGCGCTTCGCCCCTCCCGAAAGAGTTCAAACCTTTTTCGCCCCCAAAATTTTACGCTTTTTAATAAATAACGAACAATTTAGAAAACGCCCAAAATTAACCGAAAACACAATTCGCGTCACTTAAGCGGTAGTATGCAAAGTTTGGTGTGACTTTAAACCTTAACGCAACCGGGGGTTCTCCCTCCACATGTTCAAATTCGCTACAAGAACGGTAGTATCTCGTTTGCTCACTCCAAGTACCGCTCACGGGCCTCGTTGAGCTATCGTCGCCCGTTGGTTGCTATAACTCTTGTGGTGAAAACCACCCCCTCTTGTCAACAGCCCTTTTCAGGGCTACCAAAAAGAGGTAGACACAACACAAAAATATTTACAAGACGTCGAGTTATAACTCCGTCAAACAAAATATTTCACCAGAGAGAAAATACGAATTTCTCTCTCAAAAGTGAAATATTAACTAATAACATACAAGGCGACCTCCCTAGACACTTACTGGGCGAGAGAGATGCGACAAGTATCTCGAACCAAGTCGCCTTGAACGAGAAAACTCAAACAGAAAATCAAACGTCCTCTAAAACTAACAAGGACAATTCAAACAAGCCTACTCGCCAATCAGAAACACTGATTACACGAGAGACAATAGGCGAACCAACCAAGAGGCGGCAAGCAACCACCTCTGGTCCAGCAGCCACCCCGGGGACCCCGTCTGAACAACTGACGCAGAGAAAGCACCCGAGGTCCCCGGCTAAACTCAAGGTCGTCGGCTCCGCGACGGACGCTCGTAAGCACCCCGGAGGACCAGCTCAGCTATCATACTCGCAGATACTGAGAAAACAATGTGCGAGCCAATGAGATTACACAGTCGAATTAATGAAATTAAGCGGACCAATCAGGAGGCGGCAGGGGGCGGCCACCTCCCTATAAATACCCCGCTCGGAGCCCTCCGAAATTCATTCTACTCTCCGCTCTCGACGACGACACCTCGAAGTACGAAGAATTCTACACGCTCTACGCTGACGAACCTTCTGTATTCCGAGTTCATCTCAAGAACGGCTTCCTACTGCTTTCTACAAGGCCTACCTTCTCTCCACACAGATCTCGCATTGGCATCTACGAGTCCAGTGATTATTCATCCTGCTCATTGCCCAACGTAGTTCATCTGTCAGGACGCCACCCGGTACATCTATCGATATTCTCTTTAGATCGTACGCCCGAGGGACGTTCCGAGCCGTGTCGCCCGGGTTTCGTAGCAATAAGCTCGTCACCGACCGCTGTGGGCACGCCGGTAAATTACTCTGCTCATCCGCTCTAATTTACCGTCCAAGGAAGTCTTTTTCAAGACTACGAGGTAGGACCCTGACATACGAGCATTGGAAAGACGCTCTGTCAAGCGAGTCCACCTCCCAAACCCTCTATTTCTATACATAGAGGCATCGAAACGAGCTAAAAACTCGGTTATTTCGATGGAACGTCGGCCGTCTTATTTCCTCATGCAAGGGGAGGCAGACGACGGCGAAGCCGGGCCGCGTAGCCCCCGTAGCGCTCCCTACAGGCTACCCGGCGAATCCGCTGAACCCAGCGACGGCGCAAGGCTCGATCCTCACGACGGGATCGCCTTCTCACCTGACGTATTCGTTAAAGAAACGTTCGATCAAGCCTCGCCTATACAAAAGATCGAGGATACCTTTCAGACCCGCTCTGAAGCCGATCATTACGATTCGACCAAGCTGTCCGAGTACCCACGATATTCGACGCAGGCCTACCCGGCCGATCCGAGTGTCAAATACACTCCAAATGTGCAAAAAGCGAAGGATACTTTTCAGTACCTCAACCAAGCTCAACATATTCCTCCTACAGATATAAATCTTAGGCCGGAATATTACAAAACGGCTCAGTACCAAACTGATCGAACCCAGCACCCACTATGCGAGCCCAGTGCTCCACGCGGCTGCGACACGAACTACTTCTCAGTTCAGTCCGCCAAGCAAGTTGACCTTGGCGGATCCGCTCACATTCCTTACGGGAATAACCCGGGGACTAACCCGCATAATCAGAATATAAATGTCCCACTTGGCCTACCTACGCCAAGTAAAACATATTTAAATCCACTACAAATGGTGACCCCGCCTTTGAACAGGCTTAACACGGAGCATTTCGTTCCCTCTTATGAAGCTAGTGGATTTCAGGGAACCACTGCGGGCGTGCGACCCCCGCCGGGCCTCTACGCCCCACATCTCATGCAACAACCCTCTACACAAAGTGGCTTTCGAGCACTTTTAGAGGAGATGGGAGATTATCAAAAACCAATCTTCCAAAAGAAGAATATCGATCGTGCACTCGCCGAGTTCGATCAATACTGCGTGCGAAAACACCTGAGAACGCAGAACGAATGTTTCTCAGCTATATACAAGTGGGTACCAGAAGAAATGAGGGAAGCTATCGACTCAGCTTACCTCACGGCACCCCACGCACCCTACGAAGAGGCCAAACAGCGCCTACAGCGAGAATATGGGTTGTCCTTACAGGACAGGCTCCTCGCACTCGAGGACCCCGCATCTCTCGCCAAAAAACCCAGCACCAAGTACCACGAAATGTACTCTAAAGCTGTTGGGTACTTTTCAGAGGCTCTGATCACTCAAAAGTGGATCGAGACTCTACCCATCGAAGCACGAGGTATGGTCGCAGCTCAGCCTACCACGACCGCCCGGCTCGACCTAGCTGATACGCTACACGCGTACAAAACAGAGAATACCTCTCTAAACATACGAGGAGTAGAATCTACTCCGAAACCCATGAAAACTGGTTTCAAAAAGGCCCTCTCACAACAAGCTGAGTTCAAACCCCAACCAGTAGAGAGTAGGCCTCACAAACCGACGGCCTATGTCTGTCGAAACCACGCACGTTTCGGTAACGAAACTCGCAAATGTGCAGACCCAGAACACTGCACTTGGAAGGCAAACACTGCTTCCAAAACTAGCAAAAAGGCAGCGACTATAAGCCAGCCTAAAACCTGGGTTTCAAACGAAAATACTCAGAGATCGGTACAAGAAAGTACCGTTCCAACCTCCGACGTAGAGAGTTCGGAAAACGAATAACTGCCAGTGTATCTGAGCCTATACACCGGCAGTCTACTGAGTATAAAAGGCTTTTTTTCAAGTGCAAACTAAATGGCACTGAATTTCTCATCGACACGGGAGCAGAAGTGAACATTCTGCCCCACAATGTCACAAAAAAATTGGGCTTAAAAATTCGTAAGTCCAACGTTAAGCTCACAGCAGCTAACGGAGCCCCTATAGACACACTAGGGCGAGCTGACACGACAATTAACATCGGCCTCGGAGACATGACCACCGATTTTATGATCACGAAAGTTGATCTAGCGATCCTAGGTATACCATTCCTCGAGTCTTGGGATATCGGAATACGGGTCAAACACAAGTACATTTATAAAGATAAAATAAAGAGCTATGCCGATCAAAAAATAGCTGCAGTCATGAACAAAAAATTCACTGACGAACAAATAGCAGCTACTATCCCTCATCGTGACAATAACCCTCAACCAGAGGACGTGCAAATCACGGAGGACGAAAACATTCGCTCTATCATTGACAAATACAATGATAAAATGAGCAAACTTCAAGGAAAGTGGAAAAACAACGGGGTTTACCACCGTATAACCACGGAAGGAACACCAGTACACTTCCGAGCAAGACCCATGGCGGGCGAAAAACGGGCTCAAGTCAAAAGTACTTTTGACAAAATGCTTTCAGAAGGCATAATTGCACCATCAGATTCCGAATGGGCATCCCCGTTACACTGTGTGCCAAAAAAAGACGGGTCATGGAGAATCACCGGCGACTACCGTTTCCTAAACGCGAAAACGAAGAAAGACGCCTACCCTCCTCCTCACATTCGCTCTTTCCAAGCGAATTTACATGATACACGAATCTATTCGACAATAGATTTAAAATCGGCATATTATCATATTCCGATGCACCCAGATGACGCTCATAAAACTGCAATTATTACACCTTTCGGTCTTTATGAGTTTAAGAAAATGAGCATGGGTTTGGCCGGAGCGGCTCAAACATGGCAAAGATACATGGACAGCATCATGCGAAAATTTGATTTCGCATTTGTATACCTAGATGACATCCTGGTGGCTTCTAAAAATTATAAAGAACACATGAACCACCTCAAACAAATTTTTGACAAGCTAGGGGAACACGGACTTCGAGTAGGTTTTGATAAATGCATTTTTTCAAAACCTACCGTCGATTTCCTAGGTTTCACTATCTCGAAAGAAGGGATAATTCCTAAACGAGATAAAATAGAAGCCATAGAACAATTTCCTAGGCCAATAGACGTACGAAGTCTACGCAGATTCCTAGGTATGTGTGGTTTCTACCGAGCATGCTCAAGTAAATTCGCTCACACGGCACAACCTCTGTATGACTCCATTCAGTCAAACAAAAAAAATGACAAAACACCTATCGAATGGACATCAGAGAGAGAAAAAGCTTTCAACAGCTTAAAACAAGCAATGATTAAAGCTACATTACATAATATCGCTCATCCACACCCTACAGCAGAGTGGAGATTAGTCTGCGACGCATCCGACACACACATCGGAGCAGCACTAGAGCAGGAAATTACAGACAAACACGGCTCGAAATCTTACCAACCATTGGGATTTTTCAGTAAAGAAATTCCGGAACAATGGAAGAATAAAGCATCATTCGACAAAGAGATGTTCGCCGTTTACCAAGCTTGCATTCATTGGCACAATGACTTGGACGGCCGATCTTTTCATATTTGTTCAGATCACAAGCCTCTGCTAGGCACGATGCTTAAGAAAAATGCACATTTTTCTAAAATGAGATTAAGATGGCTAACATACATCTCTCAAATGACGAGTGACATTCGTCATATACCCGGAGAGAACAACGTCGTCGCCGACGCACTCTCCAGACCCTTCGATCCAGTTGAAATTCAAACAAAATCGATTTCAACCCAAACTGACGAGGGTCCACCCATAGCCGAAATTTCGCAAATTACGGCTGCAATAGAGTGCAATCTTCTACTGCACATTTCAAATGCACAAATTCGTTCTCCTCCTAACGCAGAGGACAAATTGAAACTCACACGAGTCGAATTTCTGCAAGGAGAAATTTGGTGTAACCTAGACCTAGGACACCCAAGACCTTATATTCCAAACGAAATAAGGCAAGAAATAATCAGCCAAATTCACAATTTGGGACACCCAGGTATACACTCTACAGTGTATAAAGTTAAACAAAGATATTTTTGGCACGGACTCCGTGCAGATGTCTCCAACTGGGTCCGAGCGTGCGAGACTTGCCAACGAGCAAAAATCACTCGCTCCGTGAAGCTCCCTTACTCCGAATTTGAAACGGCTAACAAATTCTCACATGTACACGTTGACATTACCGGACCTTTACCTTTAGCTAAAGGAGGGAAACGTTACATTCTAATGATGGTCGATAGAGCAACGGGTTGGCTAGAGGCAGTCCCTCTTAACAACATCGAAACAGCCACGATCACAAACGCCTTTATCAATATTTGGGTAGCTTCAAAAGGCGTACCTAAATACATCACAAGTGATCAAGGCACACAATTCGAATCAGATCTATTTAATTCCATTATGGAACGTCTCGGAGTAAAACATACCCACACGTTACCATACAAACCGTCAACAAACGGAATGGTAGAACGCAGAAATAGATCTCTGAAAGAGGCTCTCAAAGCACAAAACGAAAATTGGCTCGACGCCCTACCAAAAGTACTACTCGCCATGCGTACGGCAGTAGACCCAGCAACGGAAACTACACCGTTCCAAAAAGTTTACGGAATTGACGTACCACTCCCAGGAGACATTTTCGTAACTTCTACAAACCTTTCGGAGCCTCTCTTCTTCCGGCCTACGCATATTAAACATAATAATACGAAATATGCCGTAAACATGCCCAAAAATTTGGATACATGTACACATGTCTATATCAGAGTGCCCACACAGCTCACCTCTCTGCAATGTCCTTACACGGGACCATTCAAAGTGGTTAAAAGAGATAAGTTTTCGGTTACAGTGCAAATTGGCGAACATACAAAAAAAGTTCCCAAACAGCAAATAAAACCAGCTTACACTCTAAAAACAGACGAAGCTGTGTCACTAAACAAAAATCAGGCAGAAAATAAGGAGGAGACTCCCCGAAAATCTGCCAGAAGGCACGTCCCCTCTACCAAATTCGACGAGAGATGGGTGACGGCGCTCGAAACAAGCCGGCGTCGTCGTTAATAACACGACGTCCCCTCTACTTTTATAGTAAGTAGGCAAATTAGCAAGCGGAGCATTGACGAGAGCCTACATCAAGGTGACCGTGTGATCTAGATAGGAGTGCTCCATCGCTTATGTGATCGAAACACTGTGTAGAATAAGTGCTGAACCAGCCGGCACCGTCCAGGTATTGCTCGTAAGGCATTCTTAGAAACCCAACCCCAAGGCGTCCACACAGTGAAGACGCCTATCAACCAAAACAATTATTTGGAGATTAGTTCTAGGCAGGGTAATTTGAAACTAACAGGGGGTTTCACCAAAGTTTTTAACCAACGATATTCGGTGTGGTGAAAACCACCCCCTCTTGTCAACAGCCCTTTTCAGGGCTACCAAAAAGAGGTAGACACAACACAAAAATATTTACAAGACGTCGAGTTATAACTCCGTCAAACAAAATATTTCACCAGAGAGAAAATACGAAATTCTCTCTCAAAAGTGAAATATTAACTAATAACACACAAGGCGACCTCCCTAGACACTTACTGGGCGAGAGAGATGCGACAAGTATCTCGAACCAAGTCGCCTTGAACGAGAAAACTCAAACAGAAAATCAAACGTCCTCTAAAACTAACAAGGACAATTCAAACAAGCCTACTCGCCAATCAGAAACACTGATTACACGAGAGACAATAGGCGAACCAACCAAGAGGCGGCAAGCAACCACCTCTGGTCCAGCAGCCTCCCCGGGGACCCCGTCTGAACAACTGACGCAGAGAAAGCACCCGAGGTCCCCGGCTAAACTCAAGGTCGTCGGCTCCGCGACGGACGCTAGTAAGCACCCCGGAGGACCAGCTCAGCTATCATACTCGCAGATACTGAGAAAACAATGTGCGAGCCAATGAGATTACACAGTCGAATTAATGAAATTAAGCGGACCAATCAGGAGGCGGCAGGGGGCGGCCACCTCCCTATAAATACCCCGCTCGGAGCCCTCCGAAATTCATTCCACTCTCCGCTCTCGACGACGACACCTCGAAGTACGAAGAATTCTACACGCTCTACGCTGACGAACCTTCTGCATTCCGAGTTCATCTCAAGAACGGCTTCCTACTGCTTTCTACAAGGCCTACCTTCTCTCCACACAGATCTCGCATTGGCATCTACGAGTCCAGTGATTATTCATCCTGCTCATTGCCCAACGTAGTTCATCTGTCAGGACGCCACCCGGTACATCTATCGATATTCTCTTTAGATCGTACGCCCGAGGGACGTTCCGAGCCGTGTCGCCCGGGTTTCGTAGCAATAAGCTCGTCACCGACCGCTGTGGGCACGCCGGTAAATTACTCTGCTCATCCGCTCTAATTTACCGTCCAAGGAAGTCTTTTTCAAGACTACGAGGTAGGACCCTGACATACGAGCATTGGAAAGACGCTCTGTCAAGCGAGTCCACCTCCCAAACCCTCTATTTCTATACATAGAGGCATCGAAACGAGCTAAAAACTCGGTTATTTCGATGGAACGTCGGCCGTCTTATTTCCTCATGCAAGGGGAGGCAGACGACGGCGAAGCCGGGCCGCGTAGCCCCCGTAGCGCTCCCTACAGGCTACCCGGCGAATCCGCTGGTCCCAGCGACGGCGCAAGGCTCGATCCTCACGACGGGATCGCCTTCTCACCTGACGTATTCGTTAAAGAAACGTTCGATCAAGCCTCGCCTATACAAAAGATCGAGGATACCTTTCAGACCCGCTCTGAAGCCGATCATTACGATTCGACCAAGCTGTCCGAGTACCCACGATATTCGACGCAGGCCTACCCGGCCGATCCGAGTGTCAAATACACTCCAAATGTGCAAAAAGCGAAGGATACTTTTCAGTACCTCAACCAAGCTCAACATATTCCCCCTACAGATATAAATCTTAGGCCGGAATATTACAAAACGGCTCAGTACCAAACTGATCGAACCCAGCACCCACTATGCGAGCCCAGTGCTCCACGCGGCTGCGACACGAACTATCTCTCAGTTCAGTCCGCCAAGCAAGTTGACCTTGGCGGATCCGCTCACATTCCTTACGGGAATAACCCGGGGACTAACCCGCATAATCAGAATATAAATGTCCCACTTGGCCTACCTACGCCAAGTAAAACATATTTAAATCCACTACAAATGGTGACCCCGCCTTTGAACAGGCTTAACACGGAGCATTTCGTTCCCTCTTATGAAGCTAGTGGATTTCAGGGAACCACTGCGGGCGTGCGACCCCCGCCGGGCCTCTACGCCCCACATCTCATGCAACAACCCTCTACACAAAGTGGCTTTCGAGCACTTTTAGAGGAGATGGGAGATTATCAAAAACCAATCTTCCAAAAGAAGAATATCGATCGTGCACTCGCCGAGTTCGATCAATACTGCGTGCGAAAACACCTGAGAACGCAGAACGAATGTTTCTCAGCTATATACAAGTGGGTACCAGAAGAAATGAGGGAAGCTATCGACTCAGCTTACCTCACGGCACCCCACGCACCCTACGAAGAGGCCAAACAGCGCCTACAGCGAGAATATGGGTTGTCCTTACAGGACAGGCTCCTCGCACTCGAGGACCCCGCATCTCTCGCCAAAAAACCCAGCACCAAGTACCACGAAATGTACTCTAAAGCTGTTGGGTACTTTTCAGAGGCTCTGATCACTCAAAAGTGGATCGAGACTCTACCCATCGAAGCACGAGGTATGGTCGCAGCTCAGCCTACCACGACCGCCCGGCTCGACCTAGCTGATACGCTACACGCGTACAAAACAGAGAATACCTCTCTAAACATACGAGGAGTAGAATCTACTCCGAAACCCATGAAAACTGGTTTCAAAAAGGCCCTCTCACAACAAGCTGAGTTCAAACCCCAACCAGTAGAGAGTAGGCCTCACAAACCGACGGCCTATGTCTGTCGAAACCACGCACGTTTCGGTAACGAAACTCGCAAATGTGCAGACCCAGAACACTGCACTTGGAAGGCAAACACTGCTTCCAAAACTAGCAAAAAGGCAGCGACTATAAGCCAGCCTAAAACCTGGGTTTCAAACGAAAATACTCAGAGATCGGTACAAGAAAGTACCGTTCCAACCTCCGACGTAGAGAGTTCGGAAAACGAATAACTGCCAGTGTATCTGAGCCTATACACCGGCAGTCTACTGAGTATAAAAGGCTTTTTTTCAAGTGCAAACTAAATGGCACTGAATTTCTCATCGACACGGGAGCAGAAGTGAACATTCTGCCCCACAATGTCACAAAAAAATTGGGCTTAAAAATTCGTAAGTCCAACGTTAAGCTCACAGCAGCTAACGGAGCCCCTATAGACACACTAGGGCGAGCTGACACGACAATTAACATCGGCCTCGGAGACATGACCACCGATTTTATGATCACGAAAGTTGATCTAGCGATCCTAGGTATACCATTCCTCGAGTCTTGGGATATCGGAATACGGGTCAAACACAAGTACATTTATAAAGATAAAATAAAGAGCTATGCCGATCAAAAAATAGCTGCAGTCATGAACAAAAAATTCACTGACGAACAAATAGCAGCTACTATCCCTCATCGTGACAATAACCCTCAACCAGAGGACGTGCAAATCACGGAGGACGAAAACATTCGCTCTATCATTGACAAATACAATGATAAAATGAGCAAACTTCAAGGAAAGTGGAAAAACAACGGGGTTTACCACCGTATAACCACGGAAGGAACACCAGTACACTTCCGAGCAAGACCCATGGCGGGCGAAAAACGGGCTCAAGTCAAAAGTACTTTTGACAAAATGCTTTCAGAAGGCATAATTGCACCATCAGATTCCGAATGGGCATCCCCGTTACACTGTGTGCCAAAAAAAGACGGGTCATGGAGAATCACCGGCGACTACCGTTTCCTAAACGCGAAAACGAAGAAAGACGCCTACCCTCCTCCTCACATTCGCTCTTTCCAAGCGAATTTACATGATACACGAATCTATTCGACAATAGATTTAAAATCGGCATATTATCATATTCCGATGCACCCAGATGACGCTCATAAAACTGCAATTATTACACCTTTCGGTCTTTATGAGTTTAAGAAAATGAGCATGGGTTTGGCCGGAGCGGCTCAAACATGGCAAAGATACATGGACAGCATCATGCGAAAATTTGATTTCGCATTTGTATACCTAGATGACATCCTGGTGGCTTCTAAAAATTATAAAGAACACATGAACCACCTCAAACAAATTTTTGACAAGCTAGGGGAACACGGACTTCGAGTAGGTTTTGATAAATGCATTTTTTCAAAACCTACCGTCGATTTCCTAGGTTTCACTATCTCGAAAGAAGGGATAATTCCTAAACGAGATAAAATAGAAGCCATAGAACAATTTCCTAGGCCAATAGACGTACGAAGTCTACGCAGATTCCTAGGTATGTGTGGTTTCTACCGGGCATGCTCAAGTAAATTCGCTCACACGGCACAACCTCTGTATGACTCCATTCAGTCAAACAAAAAAAATGACAAAACACCTATCGAATGGACATCAGAGAGAGAAAAAGCTTTCAACAGCTTAAAACAAGCAATGATTAAAGCTACATTACATAATATCGCTCATCCACACCCTACAGCAGAGTGGAGATTAGTCTGCGACGCATCCGACACACACATCGGAGCAGCACTAGAGCAGGAAATTACAGACAAACACGGCTCGAAATCTTACCAACCATTGGGATTTTTCAGTAAAGAAATTCCGGAACAATGGAAGAATAAAGCATCATTCGACAAAGAGATGTTCGCCGTTTACCAAGCTTGCATTCATTGGCACAATGACTTGGACGGCCGATCTTTTCATATTTGTTCAGATCACAAGCCTCTGCTAGGCACGATGCTTAAGAAAAATGCACATTTTTCTAAAATGAGATTAAGATGGCTAACATACATCTCTCAAATGACGAGTGACATTCGTCATATACCCGGAGAGAACAACGTCGTCGCCGACGCACTCTCCAGACCCTTCGATCCAGTTGAAATTCAAACAAAATCGATTTCAACCCAAACTGACGAGGGTCCACCCATAGCCGAAATTTCGCAAATTACGGCTGCAATAGAGTGCAATCTTCTACTGCACATTTCAAATGCACAAATTCGTTCTCCTCCTAACGCAGAGGACAAATTGAAACTCACACGAGTCGAATTTCTGCAAGGAGAAATTTGGTGTAACCTAGACCTAGGACACCCAAGACCTTATATTCCAAACGAAATAAGGCAAGAAATAATCAGCCAAATTCACAATTTGGGACACCCAGGTATACACTCTACAGTGTATAAAGTTAAACAAAGATATTTTTGGCACGGACTCCGTGCAGATGTCTCCAACTGGGTCCGAGCGTGCGAGACTTGCCAACGAGCAAAAATCACTCGCTCCGTGAAGCTCCCTTACTCCGAATTTGAAACGGCTAACAAATTCTCACATGTACACGTTGACATTACCGGACCTTTACCTTTAGCTAAAGGAGGGAAACGTTACATTCTAATGATGGTCGATAGAGCAACGGGTTGGCTAGAGGCAGTCCCTCTTAACAACATCGAAACAGCCACGATCACAAACGCCTTTATCAATATTTGGGTAGCTTCAAAAGGCGTACCTAAATACATCACAAGTGATCAAGGCACACAATTCGAATCAGATCTATTTAATTCCATTATGGAACGTCTCGGAGTAAAACATACCCACACGTTACCATACAAACCGTCAACAAACGGAATGGTAGAACGCAGAAATAGATCTCTGAAAGAGGCTCTCAAAGCACAAAACGAAAATTGGCTCGACGCCCTACCAAAAGTACTACTCGCCATGCGTACGGCAGTAGACCCAGCAACGGAAACTACACCGTTCCAAAAAGTTTACGGAATTGACGTACCACTCCCAGGAGACATTTTCGTAACTTCTACAAACCTTTCGGAGCCTCTCTTCTTCCGGCCTACGCATATTAAACATAATAATACGAAATATGCCGTAAACATGCCCAAAAATTTGGATACATGTACACATGTCTATATCAGAGTGCCCACACAGCTCACCTCTCTGCAATGTCCTTACACGGGACCATTCAAAGTGGTTAAAAGAGATAAGTTTTCGGTTACAGTGCAAATTGGCGAACATACAAAAAAAGTTCCCAAACAGCAAATAAAACCAGCTTACACTCTAAAGACAGACGAAGCTGTGTCACTAAACAAAAATCAGGCAGAAAATAAGGAGGAGACTCCCAGAAAATCTGCCAGAAGGCACGTCCCCTCTACCAAATTCGACGAGAGATGGGTGACGGCGCTCGAAACACCCCAGCCGGCGTCGTCGTTAATAACACGACGTCTTAGGGGGGCGCCTGTTTGAAAGAAGAAAGAAAGTTTCAACACTTAACTTTTATTGTAAGTAGGCTAAATGTAGAGTTATTAGCAAACTGAGCATTGAGGTTTTGCGCCATTCTCAACAACTTTTAGCGTTTGTTGCCTACAACAAGGTGGCCGACCGTGCCTCACTTGTTGTAATGTTATTTAGATAGGAGTGCTCCATCTATTGGTATTATGTGATCGATGGTACCACCCTATCGTGTAGGGTCCAAACACTATTTGGACAAGTAACGCCTACCAACCTCAGTGTCGTCTAAACCTGCACCGCATCTAGGTGTTGCTCGTAAGGCATTCTTAGAAACCCAACCCCAGTTAGGCGTCCACACAGTGAAGATCTTCCTATCAACCAATTATTAGGAGATAAGTTCCGATTAAAAAAAGAAAAAAAATAGGCAGGGTAATTTGAAACTAACAGGGCCGGTTTCACCAAAGTTTTTAACCAACGATATTCGGTGTGGTGAAAACCACCCCCTCTTGTCAACAGCCCTTTTCAGGGCTACCAAAAAGAGGTAGACACAACACAAAAATATTTACAAGACGTCGAGTTATAACTCCGTCAAACAAAATATTTCACCAGAGAGAAAATACGAATTTCTCTCTCAAAAGTGAAATATTAACTAATAACACACAAGGCGACCTCCCTAGACACTTACTGGGCGAGAGAGATGCGACAAGTATCTCGAACCAAGTCGCCTTGAACGAGAAAACTCAAACAGAAAATCAAACGTCCTCTAAAACTAGCAAGGACAATTCAAACAAGCCTACTCGCCAATCAGAAACACTGATTACACGAGAGACAATAGGCGAACCAACCAAGAGGCGGCAAGCAACCACCTCTGGTCCAGCAGCCTCCCCGGGGACCCCGTCTGAACAACTGACGCAGAGAAAGCACCCGAGGTCCCCGGCTAAACTCAAGGTCGTCGGCTCCGCGACGGACGCTAGTAAGCACCCCGGAGGACCAGCTCAGCTATCATACTCGCAGATACTGAGAAAACAATGTGCGAGCCAATGAGATTACACAGTCGAATTAATGAAATTAAGCGGACCAATCAGGAGGCGGCAGGGGGCGGCCACCTCCCTATAAATACCCCGCTCGGAGCCTCCGAAATTCATTCCACTCTCCGCTCTCGACGACGACACCTCGAAGTACGAAGAACTCTACACGCTCTACGCTGACGCACCTTCTGCATTACGAGTTCATCTCAAGAACGGCTTCCTACTGCTTTCTACAAGGCCTACCTTCTCTCCACACAGATCTCGCATTGGCATCTACGAGTCCAGTGATTATTCATCCTGCTCATTGCCCAACGTAGTTCATCTGTCAGGACGCCACCCGGTACATCTATCGATATTCTCTTTAGATCGTACGCCCGAGGGACGTTCCGAGCCGTGTCACCCGGGTTTCGTAGCAATAAGCTCGTAACCGACCGCTGTGGGCACGCCGGTAAATTACTCTGCTCATCCGCTCTAATTTACCGTCCAAGGAAGTCTTTTTCAAGACTACGAGGTAGGACCCTGACATACGAGCATTGGAAAGACGCTCTGTCAAGCGAGTCCACCTCCCAAACCCTCTATTTCTATACATAGAGGCATCGAAACGAGCTAAAAACTCGGTTATTTCGATGGAACGTCGGCCGTCTTATTTCCTCATGCAAGGGGAGGCAGACGACGGCGAAGCCGGGCCGCGTAGCCCCCGTAGCGCTCCCTACAGGCTACCCGGCGAATCCGCTGAACCCAGCGACGGCGCAAGGCTCGATCCTCACGACGGGATCGCCTTCTCACCTGACGTATTCGTTAAAGAAACGTTCGATCAAGCCTCGCCTATACAAAAGATCGAGGATACCTTTCAGACCCGCTCTGAAGCCGATCATTACGATTCGACCAAGCTGTCCGAGTACCCACGATATTCGACGCAGGCCTACCCGGCCGATCCGAGTGTCAAATACACTCCAAATGTGCAAAAAGCGAAGGATACTTTTCAGTACCTCAACCAAGCTCAACATATTCCCCCTACAGATATAAATCTTAGGCCGGAATATTACAAAACGGCTCAGTACCAAACTGATCGAACCCAGCACCCACTATGCGAGCCCAGTGCTCCACGCGGCTGCGACACGAACTACTTCTCAGTTCAGTCCGCCAAGCAAGTTGACCTTGGCGGATCCGCTCACATTCCTTACGGGAATAACCCGGGGACTAACCCGCATAATCAGAATATAAATGTCCCACTTGGCCTACCTACGCCAAGTAAAACATATTTAAATCCACTACAACTCTCCAATGTCTTTTTCATTATTCCATATGTTTATCCTATCACACTTACATTTACCTTTGGAATAGCATCATAAATATACGTGGTTCTAAAGTTTTTCAACCATTCAGGTATGTTTATATCGTAGGCGTTGTCTTGAGAAACTAGTATCAATTGTTGAATCCAAGATATAACGTTGTTGTCTGGGGGAACGCAAATTGGAAATTAAAACTGATTGAAAATATTGTCCATTAAGTAATATGCATCATAGGTACCGTCACTAACCGTAATGTTACAGTAAGTAAAGAAAACTTGTAAATTTTTACCGCTTGCACGGAAAAAATTCATGCATGGATATGTCTTTTGGCAACTATTCATTGACAATATAATACAATGTAATTAAAATTAGATAGTTTTAGATAATAAAGGTTGATGAGTACTGAAATATGAAATTTAACCACGCGTTTCTAGATTTACATGACGGCTGAAGACTGCATCGATGCATGTATTATTTCTAGTGGTTGAGATTGCAATATTACCTATTGTTCAATTCGAGTCCAAACTCTTCAGACATGAAATTCTTCAATTCAACCCCATCATCTCCTCTAAGATCCACATTGAAATCACCGGCAAGAATGATTGGTATAAAATGTAGGTGTAGTTCATCCATGTACTTGAACAAGCCCCTCAATTTGGGATTCAATGTAAAGAATTGACAAATTTTCTTCAGTGCTGTATTTGGTGTGACGTAAATGGCCACCATTATCACTTTTTTGCCGCCAACCATTGTTTCGGTGGAACAAATGTCCCCGATTCCATTGTGGCTAGTAGAAATCGTCTTCACCTGTTTATCTTCGGAGTCGTACATCAAAATTTCGTACTCGGTAGACAGTAGTATTGCTGCTGATGCATCATTTTCATAAATACAAACACGTCCAGCTCGTACAGTATTACGTTTGAATTGCGATACAAGATGGAATCCAGGTATATCGATGCGTGCATCATTTTCCTTACTGCGATTATTTATCGTGGGACCCATTATGCTACTTAACTTGTAGGTAACAGTCGGTGAAATCACTTGAATAAAAAATTCGTATTGTTTTGTCGTTGTTTCGTTAATTGCTAAGAAATAGTGACTTCCTCATTTTCTGGATAGAGTAGCGTGATTAGTAACGTAATGAAAGTAGGTAACAACCTAGTTACCCATTACATTTTGTGATCACGATCACGCTTATTTTGTCATGACCCCCCCCCAGTCAAAAGACATATATCTATGTCAAAAAAGTAGGTCGAGAAAGAAAGATAGAAATTATCCTCACAGGCCACTCACCCCCTGAGTACGCCTCCGTATCTCGTAATAGCTTTCGGACTGTCCCAAAGGAGCTCCATCTAAATTTGAGCACCGTCAGTCGATTAGGAAAGAAATTAGCCTCAGCGATTCTGAAGCAGATCAGTGACCCTCCATACTTTGATTGTCTAGATTTTCTGTGTGGATCATCTTATTCTGGAATTTGGAAGAAGATACACAGACTGCTTCCAGTTTTTTGCGAGCGCTTTCGGGAGATACGTTGCTCCCTTCCTCAGGGTCTGTCATTTATTTCCACAGCATAAGACACACTACAATGGAACATGACTTCTGAAAAAAAAAAAAAAAAAAATTTTAAATCATAAACAACCCCCCAGTCACTTTATTCTCCAAACAATCAACATCAGTAGGAAAATAATCTGCCCATCAATAAAAATAAATATCTTACAAATCTCATAATAACAAATACAAATATAATAATGGGCCCTATAATCAAATAATAACGAAAAGAGGTAACAAACTTACAACAATCAACAAGCTATCTCTTTCTGCCTCTCAATCCCTTCCATCATCCAACTCAATACTCCAAGCCAACTATCCTCCTCAACTAAAAAAGTCCAGTCATGCAGCATGACCCCATGAGCGAATTTTTGAAGAAATCTTCCACATTTCAGTCGCTATTGATCGTGTAGAGAAATTTTAGTTTATGATTTTGGGTCTGCGTGCTAGTACGTACATAAATAGAACTTCTTCATAATTTCATGGCTGATATTTTCTAAGCCACAGTCAGAATTAAAGCTACATCAAGCCCTAAAACAGTTGAGCGTAAAACATTAAAGAGAGCGACCGAGAGAATCGGAGGACGGAATATTTCACAGAGTAAAATCATCAGTTGTGATTACATTTTTTTAACAAGCACCTTTTACCTACGTTTTAAATAGCATGGTTCTAGGATTGGTTATACAGGGATACTTCCATAAGAGTAGTTCAATCTGAATTTGGGCAATGTTTCATGCAAATATTACCGAATTTTACAACTAGCGAACGGCATTATTTCGATTTTTGACTGATTTTTCAACTTTGAAATTTTTGAAAACTTGATACATATTCTTATCGGAAATTTTACGCTGATTCCGAATATACCACTTGTTAGTATGCTGAAAAAATTATTTCGCACAACAAATCGCAAAAAACAGGCTATTTTGAAAATTTTGACTACATTTTTGAAAATTTCAACCCGAAGATGTAATCCGATCATGCTGGCCAACGAACTTGAACTTTCGTTTTGTGTCCTTAACATTTTAAAATTTGTTTGAAGTTTCTAGCACAATTCTATGGACAGTTATCGTCTGGAATGACACATACATACATATATACATACATATACAGGGTGTCTCAACTTAAGTAGGCAAGACTTCAGGGATCGATTCTACAAGTAATATGTAACAAAAAGTGCCTTGTAAACTTTTTCTTTTAGAGGCTTCGTTTCCGAGTTTTTTCTTTTTAGCGAATTTTTGAAGAAAATTAAGCTATTGCTCTCGCCTCAAAATTTGTAGAATGTGAATTTTTGAAAAAAAATTATGCAGAAATCCGTTTCAGGCTATTCTGAATCATATTCTGAAGTTTAACGCATTTTTTTATGTATGTATGTATATATGTATGTATATATGTATGTATATATGTATGTATGTATGTATGTATGTGTCATTCCAGACGATAACTGTCCGTAGAATTGTGCTAGAAACTTCAAACAAATTTTAAAATGTTAAGGGCACAAAACGAAAGTTCAAGTTCGTTGGCCAGCTTGATCGGATTACATCTTCGGGTTGAAATTTTCAAAAATGTAGTCAAAAATTTCAAAATAGCCTGTTTTTTGCGATTTGTCGTGCGAAATAATTTTTTCAGCATACTAACATGTGGTATATTCGGAATCAGCGTTAAATTTCCTATAAAAATAAGTATCAAGTTTTCAAAAATTTCAAAGTTGAAAAATCAGTCAAAAATCGAAATAATGCCGTTCGCTGGTTGTAAAAATCGGTAATATTCTTCAAAAATTCGCTCATGGGGTCATGCTGCATGACTGGACTTTTTAAGATTTTTTTCTCGTGTTTTCAAACTTACATCACAAAAACATCTCTAACTCCCCAATTTTTCAAGTTTTCTCAAATCGAAGGATACCGTTGGAAAGAACGTTAAATTTCCTATCATTCTAATGTAAATTTCAATTTTTTTGATTAGTTCTAGTTAGTGAAAAAAATGGCCAAAATTTAAAATTTGAAAAAAAATGTAAAAATTGTCGAGTTTTCTTCGTTTTTCTGCTTAGTATGGAAGTTTTTCGGCAGGCGCTCTTCGGGAAAAAGTTTCTCAAACTGTCAGCTCTCCAACGGTTTACTAAAAAAATTTTTTTTTATAGTGAAGTTTTGGGAGAAAATAGTGTTTGAATCACAAAAAACGTGATTTTGTCGGTCAAAATCGGTGTTTCTTTTTTTTTTTTTTTTTTTTTGTAATTTAAATATTTTATTTTTATTTTATTATGCACAGCTGTATTCGACGATAATAAACCAAAAAATAATAGTGGCTCTAACTCATCTTCCACCTGCCTCATCTACTTGAGCAAAATTAGATAATTATCGGAGGGGCAGGCGGAAAAATACGATAATACGATCGGCTACCTCAAAATTATTCCTCGGATTTTTCATTTGAGTGGATACCTAATAATACGGAGGGGATTACCAATGAAAATGCTGTTCTGTATCAGAGATCGCTCGTGTTATAAAAAAATAATAATTAAGTACTTCTAAAAAAAAGGGCGAAAAAAAGCAGGTGTCTCCCTCAAAGTGTCTCCCGCCTTCCTGTATGCAGAATGCACATACCTTACGTAACGTCACACGATCCGCGAGGAAGAGATGCCACCAACGCATACAGGAAGGATGGAAGCACTTTGAGAACCTGCTTTGATTTATGTATTTATTTATTTATTTATTTATTTTTTTTTCAAGTGTTTTAAAAGTTAAATTTTGTTTTAAGTGTTTTTTGAAATGTTGATTTTGACCGACAAAATCACGTTTTTTGTGATTCAAACACTATTTTCTCCCAAAACTTCCCCAAGAAAAAATTTGTTGTTGGTAAACCGTTGGAAACCTGACCGGTTGAGGAAGATTTTCCCGGAAAGCGCTTGTTGAAAAACTTCCATACTGAGGAGCAGAAAAACGAAGAAAAATCGACAGTTATTACATTTTTTTCAAATGTTCAAAATTGGTCATTTTTTCCACTAACTATAACTAATTAAAAAATTTGAAATTTACATCAGAATGATAGGAAATTTAACGCTCTTTCCAACGGTATCCTTAGATTTGAGAAAACTCGACAAATTGGGGAGTTAGAGCTGTTTTTGTGATGTAAGTTTGAAAACACGAAAAAAATCTTAAAAAAGGAATAACTCGGAAACGAAGCCTCTAAAAAGAAAAAGTTTACAAGGCACTTTTTGTTGCAAATTACTTGTAGAATCGATCCCTGAAGTCTTGCCTACTTAAGTTGAGACACCCTGTATATACATACATATATGCATACATACATACATGAAAAAATGCGTTAAACTTCAGAATATGATTCAGAATAGCCCGAAACGGATTTCTGCATAAAAGTTTTTCAAAAATTCACATTCTACAAATTTTGAGGCGTGAGAAATAGCTTAATTTTCTTCAAAAATTCGCTAAAACATACCTACATTTTTCTCTCTAAATCACATTACACCATATCATTAACCACCTTCCTTGTCTCACCAGGAGTCATCCCACATCGATTTCTTCACGAAAACCAATCCCTATCAATCAAACACCTTACAGCTACTACCAGCCTGCGTCTCCAATCCTTCAATACCTGCAAACGAGCCCAATCATTCTATTGCAGTGTGTCTCATAGTGTGGAAATGAATTACAGAGCCTGAGGAAGGGGGCATCGTATCTCCCGAAAGCTGAAAGCAGTCTGTGTTTCTTCTTCCGAATTCCAGAATAATACTTAGTAATTGTAGTCTAGTTATCCAAAAAGAGCTCCATTTCTGGTTTCTGCGCCATATGTCGATTGAGAAATAAATTAGGCTCAGAGGTCCCTCAGCTGATCAGTGTGCCTATGTGCACTGATATTGAATTCGAGGTATCATAAAGGTATAATAGATTGAAGAATGATAATGTCGTCCAAACCTAATAATAATATGCAGTTGAAACTTGGTGGAACAATACCTTCCACCAGTGAAAAATGCGACAGGCCGCTCGTACTTTCTTTCTTATGAGAGAAGAGTTATGAGGATTGAAAATGTCTCATAAATATGATTTTTATGGGCTTCGTCAGCATTCATGTTTTGAAGTTTTCTATCATTTTGCCCGAACAGTGCTTCACATGAAACTAAGTAGTGACAACTCATACTGATTTCTCCAACCGAACATCATATGATTTCAATGCTAGTATACACAATCATTACAACTAGGGATGCAAAATCGGTATCCAACAATCGATTTTAACAATCGATTTTAACAATCGATTTTTAATTGAGAGCTCACAATCAATTGTATAGATTAATCGGGCAAAAAAATCGATTTTTAATAAAATAAAAATCGATTTTCAACAAAACAAAAAAATTATGTATTGTATAAAAACAGCATGTTATCAAGTTAATTAAATATTTTACCTTTTAAAATTATTTAGGAAAATATTGGTAGGTACTGTTCTATGCAAGACATCTTTTGCATAGTAAAATTATAATGAGGAAGTTATCAATGAGCATAGTTGGGGTGAGCCAAGTTTAATCAAGAATCATAAACAAAGTATGTACAAGGTATTCTGGACTACACACTGAAAAAGTAATCTCCGGGTACGCTGTTCAAAAATAATAACTTGGAAAGTGTGCCGCCTTTCTACCTGTTGCTTGACAAGTGTGACAACTGAACACTAAACGGAACGAGTAGGTAGGTGGTGGTGGTAATTTTCTTGGGGCCCAGGGAAATTTCTCCTCGCGGACATTGATAATATTGTCCTCCTGTTGTTTTTTATACTTTGCTGTTGTCTATTCTCTCCTTTTCGTGGGTCTGCTGCGTAGGTACACATACAACACAAAAGAGTAGTAAACTACAGAAAACAAACACTGCAATGAAAATCGATTTCACAAAAACAATCGATTTCTGGATAAAAATTGGTACAACCAATCCATTGCAAAAAAAATCAGAAATCGGTGGTAAAAAATCGATTTTTTGATCTAATCGAAAATTGATTAGCATCCCTAATAACAACACATAACTTGTTTATAGGTTGCGTGACGTTTTTTCTTTGCGTCACAAAATTTCCGGTTGACCCGTCGACTAATACATTTTCAATGTCAAAAACAGGAAAGAATTCCTCAACAGGAAAGAGAAACTGTCATGAACTGTGTATATATTTAATGTTGTGTATTATCCAGCCGTGTTTTGAGCCCATTGTTACAATCGACGCATAGTCTGAAATTGCGGGGTGGGCTATGCGAGCCGCAGATAACGTCAAGGGTGTAAATAGCCGAGGCATAACCCAGCAACTAGATAAAAGAGGGTAACATTAGCATCGGGAGTAAACGATACTGAAATTGTTTCGGGGCGGAATAAAAAGGGGTTTTTGCAGAGCTGGTTGTCGAGATGTCGGGCGAGATAGCGGGAGCGGAAGGTAAATCACGGAGACAATACCGTATCGATTGTATATCTGGCATTGGGACAATGGTGTGGGCATAAAGTATCGAGAAGCCACCCACCCAACGAGAGCGATACTGGTCTGAGGTCTCGGAGCTCCTCCGGTGGAACTTGCGGATGGAATTTCATTTCACATGCAACAGCCAGGAGAAAAACAGCCAAGTACGCCTCGCACGGGGGGCTGTGCCCCTTGACTCTCTTCTATTCGGTTTGCTTCGTGATAAACATGGAACATGTTTTGGACGGCTGGCGCTGAAACTCACTCGGATGATCTGGACAGATCTAGATTCATCATTTTCACCATCAGTCTTAGCATTAAAATTCGATGTACGTATCGTACAGAAAAAAAATCTTATTCACCTTGGCCCATATCTCATTGAATACATCGGTTTTTGGCTGTTTCGTCGGAATCGTTAGTACTTGGATGGGTGACCGTCGAAGAGCGCCGCGATTACGGCATCTTTTTTATTTTTTGTCTTCATTCATATTTGGTTTATTATTTTCAATAATGAACCTTTGTAATCGACCAAGAAAATTTTTTATGTTTTAGCGAATTTTCGTAGAGAAACGCTTGCATACGAGTCTGCAACACGTTGGGACATTTTATGTCTTTAGTTGCAGACTCGTATGCAAGCTCTAAAGGTGTAAATTCCTAGACGCGACTCACGACTGCGACTGCGGTTCACGATTTTCGGTCGACAGACGCAGTCGCACGCCGCAAACTTGTCACATTCCTAGGTACGGCTGGCCGCTGTCTGGCTCAAGATCTGAGCTTGTGAAAACTCCAAGCCAATTCTAATACTTTGCAATGAGCTTTTCCTGATTGATGCAGTATTATTTTATTTTCGTTGGTGTTCATTTTTCGAAGAACTTTAATTCTAAAACAATCGTCGAAGGTTTCATTGTGTAACATACTATTTTTGCTTACGGGTAAATCATCATCAGACTTTACAACTGATGCACGATGATCGTTAACCCTCAGGTTGAGCTGGGTTTCAGCTTTTCCGCCATAGAAAGCAGGACATTCTTTGCAAACCATCAACTCATACACACACATTGGTGTTTGACAATTTGCCGATCCTTTGCATGTGTATGAGTTCGGATTGTTGGTCTAATTGAATGTTGCTTCTTCATTTACTATTGGGCAAACTTTGCATCTACGTTTGTTGCATGGATGTATTCCTTTGGGAGCCGGTTGATTGTTTTTTGTTCTTCGATGTGTAAGAATATCCCCAATTGATGATCCCTGGCGATAGAAGAGTGCAGGTGTATTAGAAAAAACTTTTTCTCTTGTAGAGTTTGAGGACAGGATTGGGTAAATTTCTTTCAATATTTTATTCAAACGCTCGATGCCAAAAAAGAATGTTGTAGTCAACTGAACTTGCTGTTTCACATCGTGGATTCCCGGGCGATAATCAACATGAGATGGAATCATCCTTTTCTTTAGCTCACTTGTTGGTTACCCCCCCGTGATGACTTTATCTGACAAGTTCTTCAGATATGACTCCAGCTAAAATGTGAAAATTTTAACAAGAATTTGAAAGCAAAAAGCAAGTTCTTAGGTCCCTAGTTGCAGTTCAAACGTTCAAAATCTTTGAAAAAGTAAGTTTCTGAAAACACTTGAAATTCAACTCTATTTCCAAAAAACGTACTAGAAGGTGTGAAACCTTCGAAAAACTTGCAGTAGGGCACAGAGAAATGTGAATTCCATTTTCCAACACTTTCTGTGCTTCTCATTTTTTGGTTTGCGAGACGAGCGGGTTTGCATACCTCAGTCGCAGACGGCGTGCGGCTGGACTGCTCACCCTACCAGTCGAGTCGCAGACGCGCTCATCGGCCGTCAGCCGCATTGAGCCATGCGGCCGGGAAACGCGCCTAGGAATGTTGTTCCATAAGAATGCATTGAAAAAGTGGGACGCGGCCAATCGTGAGTCGCAGTCGCAGTCGTGAGTCGCGTCTAGGAATTTACACCTTAAGAGCCACTCAGCTGATCCTGACCCTGGGCATCGTCAAGTAAATGTCCTAAAGAAGCTACATACGAAATTACAGCTTCCTTGAGTGTAAAGTATTACCTATTAAAATGACTTAACCACCGCTTCGCAAATCAAACCGTTCTCCCAATATTCGGATCACCTGCTATGAGTCAAATCATCGAAACACCGCAGCTCAAAGAAATCATCAGAAATTAACAAGCGATTGCAATCATGTTCACAATATCAATTATTGAGAATGATCACCTGAGTGTACACAATTATTCAAATAACTATGCTCATAACTCAGCTTGTTGGCCACGCACTTCGCAGTAGTTAACATAATATGGTTGGATAAATCGAGAGCTTTCGAACGAATGGTCAACGAATTTTGTGGGATGAAAAACGACGAAGTACCATTTCCCTTGCAACGACTCGGTTGTAAGCGGAAATCATCAAAAACCAAACCGTAACGCTTTTTCTTAACGCTTTTTTCGTTTATGTGCCAAAGTAAAGACATAAAATGTCAATAATGCTGACAGAATGAGTAAAAAAATAGTCTGTCATTTTATCTAAGCAAAGAACTTGCTGCAACAGTTGACCATACTGCACCTTGTTCATACATCATGGAGACACAGGATACTGTGCACCACGTGGTATTTTAGCTCAATTACTAACAGAGAGAGCATATAGTGAGCATATTAGTAATAAAGTGAAATATCTAGGATGAAAGACTATCAAAGGATCATTTGCGTAATGTTATACTAAGTGGAAAAAGTAAGAAACAACCATTACCTACTAACAGTTTACCAATATCTTAAGGCCTACTTTAGAATTCGAACATTGTTGGCGGATGTAGATTTAATACGAGGTATCATAAAAGGTATATCGTATATAAGTGTACAATTGCATTGTAAAATGGGCATAATTGTAACAGGTATACGACCTGAAATAATAAGGTTTGATTTGAATTGGTTTTGACTCGTCATTGTTGTCCAGCAGTCCTAAATGGCCTTCCCTTCAAATTTAAGCTTTCTTGGTTGAATAAAAGAAAACCATCTGGAACTTACCGAATGTATTTACCTAATTAAATTATCGAAATTTATTAAATTTCTTTTCAACTTCCTTTATTTTTTCAAAAGGGGTAGATATACCGAGGGACAAAGACCTCAAAAAGATGTTCGTGTGCTCCCAGGTTTAGATGCAGAAGATAATATCTAATTAATATTCTAATATTAATCTCTAGTATCTATTTAATTTAAAATATATTAATGATATATTATGAAGTGTTTTCTTGGGCTGTTCGCAAGCGAAAACATTGACAAGTACTAAAGGTTTACTTTTTATAAACAATTTCTAAGGCACATAATTATCTAAATAATGAAAAAAGCTAAACGAAAAGTATTTCATCTTGCCACATAAAATCATGAAATGTACCATTACTGTTTCGTTTCACTATATTAATGCATTTAATGAATTCAATGGATGTTTCCGCATAAAAACAGACCTAACATCCAAATGCTTTGAGATAAATAGGTTTCTTCAATACCTGGCCACCAGGCGGTATTATCTCAAGAAATTTAGTACGACTTCCCTTTATCTTGTTAGTAGCATTTATCGAATTCCTCTGGCCCAAGATACTGTTTTTTTTTTTTTTTTTTTTTTTTAAGGTGAAGTGAAAAAATTGTGGAATTAATTAGTGTAGCAGTGGATCACCATTTTTTCGCGCCCAGAAACTATACACTTCATGCTAATACTGGCACACACGTGAATAGGAAGGTAAGTATATTTTCTGGTTCTTTTTGGCCTGAGCCTAAACAAGCCTAAATCTTGTAACAGTATAATTTCCATGAATGCACTCTAAGCCTGTATAGCTGTACTAATTATTAGCCTGGAATGTACTTCATGTACTTCTCCACTCATCTTTTGTTACACATTTTCAGTGCCCTTTTAGCACTCAGGTAGTTTTTTATTTTATTTTTTTCAAGTCAACTCAACCACTATCTAGCACTCAGTTACCGTTTGCAATTCTATGAATAAAGACAGTAAATTTTTTTTTTTAATCACTTTCGTTAGTCAATTGGAGATGGTACTTGATAGGTACACATTTGTACACTGGTAATACGTTTTAGAGTCTCCACCTACATACAACCTATCATCACAAAGGCGTCCTGGGGCACCTCAGCTGAGTCGAGTCTAGATGGAGGATGACGGTCAGAAAATGTAGTTATCCTATTCACCCTGAAACCATATATATATATATATATCCCCAAATAATGGCAAGTCTGGTAGCTTCAACTGATGGCTAAAAAGGCACTAAACGCCAAACAAAATAACTCAAAGAGTTCTATATCGGTCCAGTACTTAGAACCGCTATAGACGCTTAAGGTGCATTCAGAGAAATAACACTGTTAGAATATGTAGGCTTCAAATACTCTGACCGGAGAGCATAAGGCTTTTTGTTTCAGTGATTTCTTACAATTATAAACAGCTGAATCATTGCAACATGAATCAATTCCACAGTTTTCATTGAATTGAATTGGAAATGGTATTTGGGAGCAAAATAATCTGATACCTCCTTTCAATGCCCTGATATTGGTATCCCCTACGTATTTCCCTGCATTTTGATGTAAGACAACTTCACGCTATTTGCTACTCAGTAAATCAAAGTCCTTCTAAACAAAGCCTACTCTGCCAGAAAAACAGTCAGTTTAGTCATCCGATTCACCATGAAAACCACACACAAAATTACGAGTAATTGTTTGTTCAATGGATTACAAGTTTAGCCCCTTCACTTGAGTGGCAAACCGGAACTGAAATATCCAACAAAACCTAAAACCTAAGTGAACAATGTATATTAACCTAATACTTAGTGTACCACTGTAGACTCAGGCCAGACGGGTATGAAAGTACCCAAAACTTGGCGACAGGGTTGTCTTCAGTGTTTGCTATTTCATACCTGTAGGGGCAATTGAAATTCATATCCTCTGAGTTCAAGTCCATAGCTTAAGAAAAGACAGCGTTTGAGGAGAAAGAACCCGATATTTGCTTCCAAATATGAATGAAAGAGAGTAGGTACAGTTTATTTGACCTGAAGCAATACGGCTCCGTGTCCTGGTATTGCTTTCCACTGTGAATCTACTCGTATTCGGATGTTAGGCGCTGTTTAAACATGTTTTTAATTATTGCGCAGATTGTATAACGGAATAGAAATGGACAATTTCATGATTTAATGTTTCACAAGAAGAAAGACTTTTTGTTTACTCGAGTACATTCAGGCATACATCGTAAAGCTTGTGAAATGAAAATCACCAGCTTGGAGCTCCACTGTTCCGTCCCCTCGGTGGTCTGCGGTGGAAGGCAAACCCAACTACATTAAAGTCCTACTAATGAAAGACTACGAGCCAGAAACCAGCAACCTTAGTCATCCGATTCACCATGAAAACCCCACAAAAAACTCTCAAGTTGTTGATTGGATAAGTCCAAGCAATTTCACTTGAGTGCCAAATATGCACTGAAATATCCAACCAAACCAAAGTGAACAAGTTTATATTAAGCTAATACTTTGCTCCACTCTACGAAGTTTACAGGATACTTCGTTGACATAATACTATTAAAAGATTCAGACTTCACCCAAAACTGAAAGATTGACTGGCCTTCAGTTTCAGCACCTTCCATTCAAGTCCAGCAACTTCGATGCTCAGAAAAATCCAACAAAATCTAGGTGAACAAGTCTATATTGAGCTAATACTTTGTACCTCTCTACTAAGTTTAAAGGACATAATGCTATTAGAAGGTTCATACTTCACCATCTCAGCCCAGAGGAGGGGCACGAAAGTACCAAAACTAGATGCCAGGGTAATCTTCATTTCCATCAGCTATTTCATACCTGTAGGGGCAATTGAAATTTATATAGTGTAAGCCCAAGGGCATAGTTTAAGAGCAGATAGCATTTGGGGAGAAAGAACCCGATATCCAAACATTGAAGGAAGAGAGTAGGCACTGCTTATTTATCCTGAAGCAATAATTCTCCGAGTCCTGGGATTGTCTGTGAATCTGCTCGGATTTGGATGTTAGGTGCAGCTTAATACACAAACGTGGTTTTAATTAATGCGTAAATTGTAATAAGAAATCATGATTTCTTGATCAACTAAAAGAAATACTTTTGGTATACTAGAGTACATTCAGGCATACATCGTAAAGCCTGTGAGATGCAGATCGCCAGCTTGGAGCTCCATCATTACATACCAGAGCTCATCGGGGATGTCGGGCACGTGTTTAGAGCCCCCTCTAGCTCGGACTTTGTTAACGTCCTCCAGGATCCCTTGGTGGTCTGCGGTGGAAGGTAAGCCCAAATACATTGAAGTCCTACTAATCAAAGCCTACGAGCCAGAAAACCAGTAAGCTTATAGTCACCGGATTCACTATGAAAACCCCACGATGATTGAATAGCAAGTCCAGCACCTTCACTTGAGTGCCAAAAATGCACTGAAATATCCAACAAAACCAATATTGAAGAAGTCTATTAAGCTAATCCTTGGTACCACTCATACTTGTTGGGGCAATTGAAATTCATATCCTCTAAGCCCAAGGGCATAGCTTACGAGCAGATAGTTTTTGAGGAGAAAGAATCCAATATTTGATTTCAAACTTGGAAGAAAGAGAGTAGGTACAGTTAATTCGTCCTAAAGTGGTGCTGCTCCGTTTCCTGGTATTGGTATCCACTGTGAAACATATTTTTAATCAATGCGCAAATTGTAGAACGAAATGAAGAATTTCATGATTTCTTGTTTCACTAAAAGAAATACTTTTGTTTACTGGAGTACAGTCAGGCATACATCGCAAAGCTTGTGAGATGCACATCGCCAGCTTGGAGCTCCATTATTACAACTTGAAGCTCATCGGGGCTGTCGGGCACGTGTTTAGAGCCCCCTGTCGTCCCGGACTCTGTTAACGTCCTCCAGGACCCCTCGGAGGTCTGCGATGGAAGATTAGCCCAACTATATCAAATTCCTACAAATCAAAGCCTACGAGCTAAAAACCCAGTAAGCTTATAGTCACCCGATTCACTATAAACACCCCAGGTTGATTGAATAGCAAGTCCAGCACCTTCACTTGAGTGCCAAAAACGCACTGAAATATCCAACAAAACCAATATTGAAGAAGTCTATTAAGCTAATACTTTGTACCACTCTAACCAGTTTAAAGTACATAATGCTATTAGAAGACTCAGACTTCACAATCTCAGCCCAGAGGGGCATGAGAGTACCAAAACTGGATGACAGGGAGGTCTTCAATTCAAGCTATTTCATACCTGTTGGAACTATTGAAATTCATATCCTCTGAGCCCAAGGGCATACCTTAAGAGCAGATAGCATTTGGAGAGAAAGAATCCGATATTTGATTCCAAACATGGAAGAAAGAGTTTATTTGAAAGAGTAAAGTTTATTTTTCCTGGAGCAATAATTCTCCGTGTCCTGGTATTGTCTGTGAATCTACTCGGATTCGAATGTTAGGTGCTGTCTAATGCACTAACATGGTTTTAATTAATGCGTAAATTGTAAAAGGAAATGGAGAATATCATGTTTTCCTGATTAACTGAGGGCCAATTTCACCAACAACATAAACGAGTTTAAGTTAGAAAATATTGGGAAATAACGGAGATTCCAGTTCATCGTCTTTCCCCAGACCACTTTACGAGTTTAAACTCCTAACGAGGTGGCTTGAGGTTAATCTTTCAAGCCCCGGCCAGTTACACTAGCCAATCTCCGTTTAGCCATGATAACAATGATATCGAGCAATATGGCTGCGCACCAACAGCTGATACCTACCTACAGTTTGATTTGGATAGGTACTAGGTATACTCGCGCTCAATTCGAATCGAGCTCGATCGAAATCAACAAATATTATAAATTATGTAAAATAACAAAAAATTAATGGATATTATAAATGATTGAACAAAAAAATGATATCAAAGAAATTCAATAGGTTTTACGTACGAAGCTCCAAACAAGTTCTAGAACATTAGATGGAAACTAGATAGTTACTAGGTAGATGGTGACTAGGTAACTAGATAAAAACGGCGAGGGTAATAATTGGTCATGTTAGTGATTCACTGCTTTATTGTCTTGATATGTCGGACACATGGCGGATTTTCAAATTGTCGTTTCAAATTGTCCATATTTTCATTGGACAGTTTGCCGAATCTCCGTTAAGGAAACTCGATTATTCCAAACTGGGTTTAACCGAGTTTTGGGTTGGTGAAAGACCCCAAGGTTTGATCCTCAAGATTATATTGACATTTTATGTCTTTACTATGGCACATAACTCGAAAAGTGTGACGACGAAAGCGTTATGAAAAATTTCTGATGATTTCCGCTTACAACCGAGTCGTTGCTAGGGAAATAGTACTTCGTCGTTTTTCATCCCACAAAATTCGTTGACCATTCGTTCGAAAGCTCTCGATTTATCCAATCATATTATGTTAACTACTGCAAAGTGCGTGGCCAACAAGCTGAGTTATGAGTTATTTGAATAATTCATTATGTACACTCAGGTGATCATTCTCAAAAATTAATACTGTGAACATGATTGCAACCGCTTGTTAATTTCTGATGATTTCATTGAGCTGGTGTTTCGATGATTTGATTCATAGCAGGTGATCCGAATATTGCGAGAACGGTTTGATTTGTGAAGCGGTGGTTGAATCATTTTAATAGGTAATTTCTATGCTTTACACTCAAGGAAGCTGTAATTTCGTATGTAGCCTCTTTAGGACATTTACTTGACGAGGCCCAGGGTCCAGATCAGCTGAGTGGCTTTTAGAGCTTGCATACGAGTCTGCAACACATACGAGTCTGCAACTAAAGACATAAAATATCCCAATGTGTTGCAGACTCGTATACAAGCGTTTCTGATGATTATCGAATACAACCTCGTCTTTGGTCGATCCTTTAAATGGTTACAATGATTTTCACGTACAACCAAGTCGTTGCCAGGAAGAAATAACTCCTGCAGTTTTCAACGGACAAAAATCGTTCTCCATTCGTAGGTTTTGATTGTTTTAAATAAAATAACAATTAGAAAACAAAGTAATTATTGACAGACAATTACTGAATTTGCTGTAAGCCAGTCTCGACGATGCCCAATTCTTCCACGAGTATGAATTCACAGTAGGTAATTTAATCGAGTTTGGCCAAACTCCGCTACTTAAGTTGGTGGTGAAAGTGGGCCTAAAAGAAATACTTTTGGTTTATTGGAGTACCACATTCAAGCATACATCGTAAAGCCTGTGAGATGCAGATCGCCAGCTCGGAGCTCCATTATTACATCCCAAAGCTCGTCGGGGCTGTCGGGCGCGTGTTTAGAGCCCCCTGTCGTCCCGGACTCTGTTAACGTCCATCAGGAGGCCTCCGCGAGTCCGGGACGGAGGATGAGGGATCGCCAACTATTACCGTCGACCGTCGGAGCGAGGGAGGCCGAGCTAATGGGCCCAAAGCCCCGACCCGTGACCCAAACCCCGCCGTGGGAAATCTATATCTGCACCTCATTCCGCCCAGGTCTCGCGCTCTGCTCGTAATGGGCTCCCCGATAAATCAACAGCCCTTCAAAAGCTTTTGTCATTCGTCTGTCACAATATTCCGGGGAAGGTTTTAAGCACCGGAGGGTTTATTCTATGCAACACGTTTCCCTTCTTTTCTGACAAGCTGCGTGCTTTTCCTGCAACGTCGCAATGAAACGTTGGCATAGTAACGTGAGGTATTCGTATTGTGCCTGCTCCATCAACCAATATAGACTTTACTGTGCTGAGGTTGGTACCTACATTCGGTTATGGAATGGTTAATACCCACACCAAGTATGAATACCTAATATTTTGTTTACTATGTATAGTATACCTAAATACAGTGGAACCTGGATAATTCAAACATCTTTAATTCGAAATCTTCTTTAATTCGAAGTTTTCTCTTGGTCCCTAGCATTTTGTATTTAAACAATGCTAAAAAATCGTGGATAATTCGAATTTTATTTTGGATAATTCTAATTTTCAGCGTGCTAATTAAGGTATACATTTTAAGCTGCGACTCAAAATAATTGTAAATTATCGGGAAATACGTATTAGTACCAAACGATATTCGGCACGCGGCAAAAGGTTTGCGTTAGACCAAATGCATGCAAGTCAGTGCCATCGTACAGTCTGATAACTACCCTTCACCTCCCAGGCGACCGTCCCAAAACTACAAAACAAAGCCACATTACAGGTCCAAGCTCCAAGGCCATTTTACTTGCCCCCTCTCTCTCCCCCTCCCCTACCTGCCAAACTATAATGGGCGAGAGACTTAATTCAAGGAAACAGGCCAAAATATCATCCTTTTTTTGAAAAAAAAAAAAAAAAGTCCAGTCATGCAGCGTGACCCCATGAGCGAATTTTTGAGGAATTGATCGTGAAGAGAAATTTTTGTTTATGATTTTGATAGACGAACATGGAATCAAATTATTAAACAAGCCGACGTTTTAAACAGCATGGTTCTAGGATTGGTTATACAGGGATACTTCCATAAGAGTAGTTCAATCTGAATTTGGACAATGTTTCATGCAAATATTACCGATTTTTACAACTAGCGAACGGCATTATTTCGATTTTTGTCTGATTTTTCAACTTTGAAAGTTTTGAAAACTCGATACATATTCTTATAGGAAATTTTACGCTGATTCCGAATATACCACATGTTAGTATGCTGAAAAAACTATTTCGCACAACAAATCGCAAAAAACAGGCTATTTTGAAATGTTTGACTACATTTTTGAAAGTTTCAACCCGAAGATGTAATCCAATCATGCTGGCCAACGAACTTGAACTTTCATTTTGTGTCCTTAACATTTTAAAATTTGTTTGAAGTTTCTAGCACAATTCTACGGACAGTTATCGTCTGGAATTACACATACATACATACACACATACATACATACATACATACATACATACATAAATACATATATACATACATACATACATATATACATGAAAAAATGCGTTAAACTTCAGAATATAATTCAGAATAGCCTGAAACGGATTTCTGCATTAAAAGTTTTCAAAAATTCACAGTCTACAAATGTTGAGGCGAGAGCAATAGCTTAATTTTCTTCAAAAATTCGCTAACAATAGATTGTTTCAGCGAATTTTTGAAGAAAATTATGCTATTGCTCTCGCCTCAAAATTTGTAGAATGTGAATTTTTGAAAAAAAAATTTTATGCAGAAATCCGTTTCAGGCTATTCTGAATCATATTCTGAAGTTTAACGCATTTTTTTTAAATGAATGTATGCATGTCTGTATGTGTCATTCCAGACGATAACTGTCCGTAGAATTGTGCTAGAAACTTCAAACAAATTTTAAAATGTTAAGGACACAATACGAAAGTTCAAGTTCGTTGGCCAGCATGATCGGATTACATCTTCGGGTTGAAATTTTCAAAAATGTAGTCAAAAATTTCAAAATAGCCTGTTATTTGCGATTTGTTGTGCGAAATAATTGTTTCAGCATACTAACACGTGGTATATTTGGAATCAGCGTAAAATTTCCTATAAGAATATGTATCAAGTTTTCAAAAATTTCAAAGTTGAAAAATCAGTCAAAAATCGAAATAATGCCGTTCATCTTCAAAAATTCGCTCATGCTGCATGACTGGACTTTTTTTATGGTTTCAGTTAAATACACTACCATTCCAGGTGTCTTTATATTTATTTGTCAATATTCTGTTGGTCAATACAGAATTCAATGTTACTGTATGTTCTGTACTGTTCGTACTGAAGTTTGTTAAAATATAATTTATTAAAAACTTCTTTAATTCGAATTATTGGTTAATTCGAAGTTTTTGACTGGTCCCTTGAGGTTCGAATTGTCCAAGTTTCACTGTAGGTGGATATACTACAGTTCAGATATAAATTACCTGGAAGTAAATCAACTTTTGACGTCGTACCAGCATTGAATCCTATGATTTCGACTTCACTGGTGACCAATAAACCTCGTAATTTTTTATTAGTTCAATGATTTATGGCCCACTTCAACTAGAAGGAGTCATTAGCAGCAATGAGCATGGTGTCAAAGGGGGCGATGCAAGGTGACGATTTTAAGGGGACCCACATCGCCCTCCGTCACCGAATCAACAATCCGCAAAAATCGCCACACTGCCATTCGGGGACAGCAATGACAACTAGTTAACCACCACAGCGAATGAAAACCTCAAAAATAAAAATAGAGTCGGCTAAATTGGATGTGGCACATAGCTTCCTCGTTTACCTATCATCTTCTTCCAACTATGATCCAAATTTAAGCGAACTCGAACGAATAGACAGTAAAAAGATAGAACTTGATGGGTTTGTGCATGCGCAGAATGAAGTATTCATTTGGCAACAATGCAACTGATAGGGGACCATTTACAACCAAACCCCCTGACAATTTCATCGAAATCGGATGAAAACAGTGAAAATTAAGGTCGTTACAAGGATTTTACATAGGCGCATGAGCAGTAGCTATTAATGATACAATCATGTTGAAATTTATATGGGATGATAAAATCGTTCAAACCATCGACTATCATCCAAATTTGAGCGAGATCGGAAGACTAGGGCGTGAAAAAATGGAGCATAATGGAATTTACGTTTGAGCATGCTCAGAGTGGAGTATTGATTTCGCAACAATCAAACTGATACGAGACCTTCTACACCCTAGTCCCCCCCATTCCCTAAACATTTCATCCAGATCGGATGAAAAATGAGAAAAATAAGCTTGTTAAGAGGATTTCATATTGGCGCATGCGCAGTAGCTATTCGTGGGGTTGGTGGTAAAAGTGATCAAGTGCATTTTTTTTAGAAAATGAGGTTTTGGTCTCTCCGGATACTATAAAACAATATCTACAACTGAGAATTGAAAAACAAAAGAACTTATGACGACAAATGTCAAAAACCAAAAAAATTTATTTTTACCTGAATGAACCAGTGGATCACATATGATCAAATGGCATTTAACTGGATTTACATGTGCAGCAACTGATTGTAAGTACCAACACATTACAAGTAAAAAATGTCAACTGTCATTTGATCTTTACTCCTACATAATGTGGTTGTAGAAATATTTTAGCATACAAGTAAAGTCAGTCAAATGACAGTTGTAAGGTCTAATCTAATGAAAATTTGTTATTTCTTGATTGTTAGTATCACGAGGGATTGATATTGAAGGGTTGAACACCTAAAAATGATAATACTGGTAAAATTTACTGTGAATTTGAAGTTTCATTATAGTGATCATGTCCAAGTCTAACAGTTTTTATTCAGGTAAAATTATTCAACTTACAATTTTCACTAAAAATCGGGGACAATTGAAAGTAAGTTTATTTTGTATAAGGTTCGGTACTACTTTCACATAACAAAGGTATTACTGAGCTCACATAACATGAAATTATTTGGTTTGACCTGATTTTAAGCTCACAATTCGCATTTTCCCATCAGTCCGTGTGTTGGAAAACTTTAACAGGCTCTCCTGAAAACTTTTGCCAAATGGACTTGATCACTTTTACCACCAACCCCACGTATTAATATTACACTCGAGTTGAAATTGACAGAAGATGATCAAATTGTCATCCCCCAACTATCATCCAAATTTGAGCGAGATCGGACGACTAGAGCGTGAGAAAATTATGCTTGGTAGAATTTACGTTTGCGCATGCGCAGAGTGAGGCATGAAGTCAAGAAGATGAAACTGATAGGGGACCGTCTACACCCTAGCCCGCACATCCTCTGAAAGTTTCATCCATATCGGATGAAAACCATGGAAAATTAGATTGTTACAAGGATTTGCTGACACTCGACAGACACACACACAGACACGCACACAGACAGACAGACAGACAGACACGGAACCAAAGTTGTTCTGAATAATCTAAAACGTAAAATGCGAGTGGAAATTTTGATTTGTGTAAATTAATAATGATTGGAACTTACTCAGGATGAGTTTTAGATCTGTAGCACTGGGTATAGATATTAATATTGTTTATTGAGAACCCCTAGCATGTGATAACGGAACCCTTCTCACATGCATTCCTAAGTACCTAACCCTAATCTAACCTCTGCGACCCGGTCCTTTCGATCTGAAATATCGGACACGAAAAATTAGCCATGTCTCACCAATGTGTCATCTCCGTCCAGGTGACCTGATTTCCCATTATCTTACAACGGATATTGACACTTCACCCATCCAAAGTCAGAGCCTCTGATATAACCTACTCAGTAACCTGCTTATCTCAGGCTGTTCCTAGCTTCGTTCTCCAGGTTTTATTGCCACGACGGGCGGTACCAGACATCGGTCGGTACAACTATACACTATCTGTAGCTGAGTGAGCGTACCGTGAACAGATAGAGCGCATTGTGCCAACAGAAATCCTTATATGCCTTTCAATTGGTGCTGAAAGGGGCGGATGCTGCAGAGTCAAGATGAGGGTGGTGGTGCAGCCTGAGTTGTATATTGTATATTTTGGTGCAGCCTGTATTCTACCACGATTGCTCGTCTTTGACTTATTTGCTGATCATGAGTGCTGTGATGATGTGTGAGGCAATGCTGGTGATTGTGGTTTGTTCTCAAAGAGTTGGGTGCCATTACCTCCACAATTATCTATCTATTTATCACTCTAGAATTCCATCCCATAATGTTAGCTAGAAATGAAAAAAAAAAAAAAAAGGCTGAGTGCTTGGTTTTGCAATATCAATTAATGAACATCATTACGCGATCCAGCGTGAAAAAATATCCCAAAATCGCGTACCACATGTGGCCATTATTGTATTCAAAATCTCGATATTTCACAATTTGAGCTCTATTTGCGCACTAAAAATTCAAGTAATGGGTCTTTTTCATGATGTTTTGCGTAAAATCTGAGTCTGCAATAAAAATGGGGGGGTTCCTATTTGAAATAACTAAGTTTGTGTCGATTGCACATGGTTGCAAGATTGTGCGTTACGCCAAAGTGTCGTGGTTGGATTTCTCGCAAACAAATTATGTGGGATACTATTTTTTGGATTTTCCAACCCGTATATTGAGAGAGATACGCTGCTGGTGCCGTACTCGTGAGACACTTTCTATAGGTCCTGCTTATATTTCTCCTCAAAGAGTATTTAGTTCCAATTACTGCAGGAAAGGAAAAAACGGTAGGAATATTTTCTACGTATTAGAAATATTTTATTACCTTATATACAGGAGCAAGCAAGTTTAAGAAGCAAATTTTTACTTGATTGGAAAAAAATCTTGCGTCATCGCGGGATTCAGTTAAAGAATCGATAAGAGTCGATGATAAGAAACGATAAGTCGAATATAATTGAAGTCAGAAAAGCTTATTACCGGAGGAACGGGGCTCGCCTTTCGTCACGAGCTCTTCAAGGTGCTTCACAATGGGAATTGCTATAAAGAATGCTCTCTCCACCTGGGGTAACCTAACGAGAATCCTTTGCTTTCACTGCCATCTATCCATTGTTTCCCTTATTTTGTGAGCCGATGCACCCCCTCGCCGCCGCCTCCAGTCCTAATTACTAGCCTTACCCCTCCCACACCACACACCCCGCACCCTCTTCCGCAACACTTACCTATCTTACCGAAGGCATTTACCCAACAGTTAGCTCTTGGCAGTTGCGGCCTTTTTGCGTTGGACAGTTGATGTTTATTCGATCAGTTGCAGCGAAGCCCTTTTTTCCGCCTTGTTAGCGGCTAATTACGTATTTAATTCTCCAGTATTAGTAGGTACACTTTCTTGTTTTGGGATTTCGCAATGAATACCACCTACAGTTGTCACACTTGAAACACTCGTGGGTGGTTACAACTGTTAATTATTTATATTAGATAACTAGCTGGTTCACCCGTGAGTTGCACTTGACTTATACAGGTTGACTTGAATATACGCAAACCCCTCCTCACCCATCACATTTTGGGACACCCCTATGGATCTGATTCAAAAAAGTTCCAGTCTTGCAGCATGATCGTATGAGCTAATTTTCATAAATGGTCGTATTACATTTTTGTTAAATTCTGTTGAAATTTGAGCACTTTGGGGACAAATAAAAATTTCATTATACATTTTATAGCAAACTAACTTTTTGTCAGTAATATTCCAATGAACAAACGATTTTGTGGATTTTTACAATTTTTCAAGTGTTCCTATCGATTTTTGGCTTATTTTAATGAAATTTAAGTACATTTTTCAGTACAATTTTGTGCTTAAATTTTTAAATGTCCTAGTTCATGTTCGATTAATTTTTTTCGAGTAGCATTCTGCTAAAAAATAGGAATTTGTTAATTTTTAGCGGTTTTTTGCCTTTTTTAGTGATTTTTTAAGTACATTTTTTGAAATTTGTCCAATTTGTCCAGAGAACTCATCCTTTCTTTTGAAATGGTTGATTTTTTGGCGAAAGAACGAAGTTTTTATCTCAATTCTGTCGAGAGTTATCGTCTGGAATGACACATACATATATATATATATATATATACACGTCCTCTTCCAGTCAAGATGCATGCAGAAACCCATGGGGCATCTTTTGACGAGTGCTATGGGGTGCAGGTTCTGAAGAAGATGCCGAAACATGCAAATGACCGGCAACTACAACAATCCGAGAGAGCTTTTAGGTGGGTACTAGGCGCTAATCGTCCTCCAGGTCTCAATCTAAACGATTAGCCATCAAACCCAGAAAACTTATCACAATTTTGTTGATAAGTAACATGGACGCTGACACACATGCAATTTCCAAGATTCAAGAATTACTTTCATTTCTCTAATTTCTTTGACAAAGATCAAAATCGAAATATTAGATTCTTTCTTTCCTCTATATATTTGTTAAATTCTTTCTATATTTAAAACGAAGTATATAGTTCAGTAGAACCGCGACTAGTTCAAGTGTTCCTATATATATACATATATATACTTATAAAAAAGCGTTAAAATCCAGGAATCATTTCAGGATGCCTCAAAACAGATTTCGATGAAGAAAAGTTTTGAAAATTTTTATTTTAAAATTTTTGGAGCCATTGTAATAGCTTTATTTTCTAAGAAAATTCGCTAAAAAGCCCATAATTAAAAGTACTTTCTTAAAGTACTTACTTATAAATTACCTATTAGGACCAAGACTACTGAGACCAACCCCAACTCTTTCTCCACAAACACCCACCATATTTCAGATTAACTCCTCCACCCCCTCTCCCTCCATTGTGGGTCAGAACTGAGAAATTTGAAAAAAGTAGTCTTTGACTTGAATTAGAGTAATCCAAACATATCCGACAATCAAATCCCCAGTTTGTTCAGTGATGACAGATAATCTATCCCCCCCCCCCCTCCCATAAAACACCCCTTATGGAGAAGATTTGAAAAATTTCAAGTAGCCTGTGATTTAAGTTAGAATACCCCAAACATATCCGACAACTCAGATCCCCAGTTGGTTCAGTGAAGTTCGAAACGCTACAACTCCCCCCCCCCCCTCTCACTTCATTGTGTTTCAGATTTGAAAAATTTGAAAAAAGTAGTCTTTGACTTGAATTAGAGTATAATCCAAACATATCCGACAATCAAATCCCCTGTTTGTTCACTGATGACAGATACCACCCCCCCCCCCTCCTCCCCTAAAACACCCCCTATGGGACTTTTCAAGTAACCTGTGATTTAAGTTAGAATCCAAACATATTCGCCCAATCAGATACCCAGTTAGTTCAATGGTGTCCAAGATACTCCATTTCACCCCCTCCCCATCCCCTAAAACCCCCTCTCTGGCTCAAATTTTAAAAACTTCAAATAGCCTACAATTTAAGTTGGACTGATAAAAACATTTCCCTCTACTCATATCAGTTGTACAATGAATGACCCCTGTAAACAAGAAAAGTGGACAAACATGGACAGACAGACAGACAAAAATTACTCTTCGTTACCGAAATATGAATTTTGTAAGTTTTTCCTTTAAATCACTTTTATTTGTTTCTAATTTTCATTGAACATCTTGCCAAAAGAATATATTAATTGCTATGCAATTCTTAGGCCGACCCCCAATAATTTTTTTTTGTAATGTCCGTAACGAAATTTGTCTCGTGAGACGAAGGTTGTGGGTTCAAATCCTGTTGACTGGTCAAATTTTTTTTGGTCGTACAACTCCCAATTTTTTTTTTTTTTTTTTTTTTTTCTTGTGAGACGAAAGTTGTTGGTTCAAATCCTGTTGATTGGTCAAATTTTTTTTGGCCGTACAACTCCAGAAATTTGCGTAGCAGATTATCCTCAGTGACAAGAGAGCAGTACAAAAGAGAAAGTCCAGTCATGCAGCATGACCCCATGAGCGAATTTTTGAAGAAATCTTCGACATTTCAGTCGCTATTGATCGTGTAGAGAAATTTTAGTTTATGATTTTGATAGACAAACATGGAATCAAATTATTAAAAATAATTAGGAGGTACTCATACTTTATTATTATTAAATTAATCTTGTAGATTTAAAGACAATCTGAATTTGGACAATGTTTCATGCAAATATTACCGATTTTTACAACTAACGAACGGCATTATTTCGATTTTTGACTGATTTTTCAACTTTGAAATTTTTGAAAACTTGATACATATTCTTATAGGAAATTTTACGCTGATTCCGAATATACCACATGTTAGTATGCTGAAAAAATTATTTCACACAACAAATCGCAAAAAACAGGCTATTTTGAATTTTTTTACTACATTTTTGAAAATTTCAACCCGAAGATGTAATCCGATCATGCTGGCCAACGAACTTGAACTTTCGTTTTGTGTCCTTAACATTTTAAAATTTGTTTGAAGTTTCTAGCACAATTCTACGGACAGTTATCGTCTGGAATGACACATACATACATACATACATACATACATATATACATACATATATACATACATACATAAAAAAATGCGTTAAACTTCAGAATATGATTCAGAATAGCCTGAAACGGATTTCTACATAAAATGTTTTCAAAAATTCACATTCTACAAATTTTGAGGCGAGAGCAATAGCTTAATTTTCTTCAAAAATTCGCTAAAAGATACGGGGGGTCCAGGGGGGCGAAGCCCCCCGTCGAGGCGCGAAGCGCCGAGTTATATATATATATTATAAAAGCTTTGAACTCGTGAATTCATTTCAAAATGCCTCAAAACAGATTTTAATAAAATAATTTTCAAACAATTTTTATTTTAAAAATTTTTGAGCGAAAATTGAAGCCGATCAAAAGAATTATGGCTCTTTGGAGTGTTGTGAAAGTAAATAGTGATCGCTAGACATCCAAAATCTTGGTTAATTGTAAGCAATATATCATGTCCAAGTGGGGAACCCCACAAGCGCATCCAAGTCTCTTCATTCAATAAAGGCGTTGAAGTCTCCACGCTCACGCAATAACTTAAATTCACTCACGCTCAACTCTCTTCATAGTTCAACGTGATTCACATCGTGATTTTGTTCAAGATAGCTCGTGTCACTCAGAACCTGTCATAATAAAATTCATGATAATTAACTTGAAAGGTAGGAAATAAATTGCGAAATTAGTCACAAAAGTACGAAAGATATCACTATAGGGAACCACCAACCAGAATGAATAAACTGTGATTTATTGTTCTGCCATGGATCATCAGTGACTTTGAACGCTTCATTTCCTATTTTCATTCAATATATTAACAATATGACTCAATAAAACTGTAGATAATGCGTTTGAATCACTTCAAGGTGATCGTTGAAGTCACTAGCAAGTAAATGAAAGAATGAGTTCGTTTGCCAGCACTTTTTGAGCACATTAAAGTGGTAGAATAATAACTAACTTCCGTTTTGAATTGGGTTTCCAGAACAGCGTCGCGAGTGATTTATTTCGTTCTCAGAGCTTAAGGAACTCTGTGTCCAGCATCGCCCTCCTCAGTGGGTCGCTCCGGTTTTATCCGGACCAGAAAAGGTCCGATACCTGCTGTTGTACCCGAAAGCCGCTGAGCTCTACTACAAACTGTGATATCTGATCTGATGTGATTTATCATCTAGTCATAGTGTGCATATGTAGGTGGGCCCTTTATGTACCTATCAAGTAACTCGGACAATTACCCAACATATGACTCACTATCGCTGGTATTACTTATTAATGAAATTGATAGGTAGTAATATATTCTTCGAAGGACCACTGGAATACCAGAGAGATATTATGGTAGTGCAATAAACTGTAACCATTACTCCAATGAATAAATAAGATAATTGAAAGACAAATAAAATTTGTATAATGGAAAACAAAACGCAGTGGCCACTGAACCTATTGATGTCATTGACAATAAGGAATATAAATTGTATGGTTGATTGGGCTGTAAATAGTTCATATGCCTAATTAATTGATGATAGTAGTAGGTGAAGAAGTAGATAGACATGAAGGCCCTTTGAGAGTCCAAGAGGTAGATAGGTGGAGAAGAAGGGGTTGATACCCTGGTTCTCAATTTCAATACAATTATGGTGAGTGCGACCACCAAAACTGTAATTATGTTGATTTCTCCCTTATTGTCAGAGAAGGTGATAGTATGGTAAGATCTTACCGGTTTCAATCCAGTTAGGGAATAGGATCCAGGTAACCCAAGTCTGGGGGTTGTTTCCTCAAACAATCCACATCTTTCCAGCTAGTATTTGGTAACTGCACCGACGTCTGCGCGTCGTGAACGAAGCAGAACAAAAAGGACTTGCGGATGGGTCAGAGCCGGCCGGCATTCACTGTACTTTTGAAAAAGCGAGGATAAAAAACTTTAAGGTAGGTCAGTTACGACGTGGCGAGAAGTAGTTATGATGGCGATCCGGGAGAACAAAGGAATGGTGAGTAGCAACACGTGGAAAACTTTTTTCCTACAAATAACACTGAACTAAATTTTAATAAATAAATAAACATCTAACAAAAATTCTAAAATATATTAATAAAAACATAAACTCTAGAAAATTACATAAAGTCCCATTTGAATAGGGAATTTCAACGCAAGTGACCTATAACAATCCATATCATGGAATAATTAGGTTGGCCTCACTGATGTTATCAATGGTCAGTCAGCTGAGAGAATGAATGATACCTGTTATCGGCAGAAATTATATAGATCGAGATGTTGATTTATTGTTGGAATGATGGAAATTACTGTAGAGCTATTGCCATTAAAGTGAAAACTAGGAAAAGTGGATGCGGAATGGAATGTGTGGAAGAAGGAAGGTTGATTTATGTGATGGTGTATTGTTGCTGACATCGGAGTTGCGAATTCCAGGTAACAAGGATTTGTTCTTGTACACATAGTTTTGTTTCACTTTGCTGATTATATATAGTAACATGTATTTAGTTATAATCCAGGGGCGAGGCGTAACATTTTCCCAAACTCACCGCAAAAATATTCCATAACAATAATTGAAGACCGCCATATGCAAAACAACCTAAGTGCCATGTTTGAGAAATAAGTTTTTTAACGGATTCGGGCCTTATGTGCCATAAGACAACTGCTCATGAAGTTTCTGAGCGATAGTAGAGCTCCGAGCGGTTCGTTTATCAATTTCAAACCAAACAAACCTAAGTGGCCATTCTGTTGCACAACGTTACCTGTGTTGCTATGCTTCCTCCATGATCCCCCGATAGATGTTTCTTACACTGGAACGAACTAATAATAAAACATGTGAAAAATAAGATTCCCACTCGGTTTAAGAAAACTTTGCCCACATCCCAAATGTATTGTGGCAGACAACTGACGTGTATCAACCTTGGGATTCATATCGACGATAATGGTGAAGACTTTTTCTATTTTTAGGACGAGACAGAGGGAATTCGGGGCTGTGACGAAATCGGTACCTGTATTTATAACTACTTATACAGCAAATCTTAAATCGCCCAAAACAAAAACAATCATCTGGTCAGATAACGCTGGAACACAATCTGAAATGTATCCAATAAACTAAAATTTGACCTTCCTGGTTACCAAAATAAGTTATGCAAGGGGATGGGCACTTAAGATGTTTTGATTGGTCGCTAAAAATAGAATAATTCATTTTAGTTGTTGATTTATTTACTAATTAAACAATAATAAAATGTACAGCAGACATGGAAAACTACAAAAGAAACTTCATTCATTTTTTTCTCGGCTATGAACAGTTTTTTGGGTCTGCTGGAAAATTTTATAAATGGCACTTATGGTTGTTTTGCATCTGACGGTCTTCAATTAACCTCACGAAAAATTGCATAGAAAAAGATAGGTTAACGGTAGAAAAGGATAGAAATAACGAAGAATATAAGTAAATAACGAATTGTCTTTCAGTTTGTGGAGTACATTAAATAATCAGCGTACCTATAAAAATAAACTCTGAGACTCTTCTTGACTTAGAAAATTAATTGATTTTTAGTTCGTGAAGGAGGTAGCCACTATTTATAAATAGATTCCAGCCATCATAGCCAGTTTATCGGCATACCTGTGAGCTCCAAATGCAGATGGATGATAATGTCATCAGGTGCTGGAGTAGACAAATTAGCGGCACTTTTCGAACATTTCCGCATTTCCGATCCCTATCACACACTCGATATCACAGGACACAGCCGAAAATAATGTTTTGGACAAAACTCGGTGGCTGAACTATCAGAGTGATAAGGTGAGATGGTTTGTAAACCAACAGTTTACCTTTTCACATTCATTATCTGATATTGATTAACATACATGTGCTTCCCTTCATTACATTTCAACAATTCATTATATTTCATTCATCTTTAATAAGTACGGCACTTTGTCTACAATAAGTTATAAATTCGGCATTTTGTCTACAATAAGTTTGAAAGTGAATACCTAGCTGACATAGGTGAAATCCATTTACCCTCCTCAAGTTCAAGAACCTTTATGTACCTGTATGTATGTAGGATGGTATACAAATATACCGAAACGTCGGCCTAGAAATATCGTGGTACATTTTCTCACTGAACCTAGAGACCCCAACAAATCTTATTTCGAGCAAAGCAGTCGAGAAACCAAACCTTAACTGTACAAGAACAAATCCTTGTTACCTGGAATTCGCAACTCCGATGCCAGCAACAATACACCATCACATAAATCAACCTTCCTTCTTCCACACATTCCATTCCGCATCCACTTTTCTTAGTTTTCACTTTAATTGCAATAGCTCTACAGTAATTTCCATCATTCCAACAATAAATCAATATCTCGATCTATATAATTTCTGCCGATAACAGGTATCATTCATTCTCTCAGCTGACTGACCATTGATAACATCAGTGAGGCCAACCTAATTATTCCATGATATGGATTGTTATAGGTCACTTGCGCTAAAATTCCCTATTCAAATGGGACTTTATGTAATTTTCTAGTGTTCTTGTTGTTATTAATCTATGTTAGAATTTTTGTTAGATGTTTATTTATTTATTAAAATTTAGTTCAGTGTTATTTGTAGGAAAAAAGTTTTCCACGTGTTGCTACTCACCATTCCTTTGTTCTCCCGGATCGCCATCATAACTACTTCTCGCCACGTCGTAACTGACCTACCTTAACGTTTTTTATCCTCGCTTTTTCAAAAGTACAGTAAATGCCGGCCGGCTCTGACCCATCCGCAAGTCCTTTTTGTTCTGCTTCGTTCACGACGCGCAGACGTCGGTGCAGTTACCAAATACTCGCTGGAAAGGTGCGGATTGTTTGAGGAAACAACCCCCAGACTTGGGTTACCTGGATCCTGTTCCCTAACTGGATTGAAACCGGTAAGATCTTACCATATTATCATCTCCTCTGACAATAAGGGAGAAATCATCATAATTACAGTTTTGGTGGTCGCACTCACCATAATTGTATTGAAATTGAGAACCAGGGTATCAACCCCTTCTTCTCCACCTATCTACCTCTTGGACTCTCAAGGGCCTTCATATCTACCTACTTCTTCACCAACTACTATCAACAATAAATTAGGTATATGAACTATTTACAGCCCAATCAACCATATCATTTATATTCCTTATTTTCAATGACATCAATAGGTTCAGTGGCCACTGTGTTTTATTTTCTATTATGCAAACTTTAAATGCCTTTCAATTATACTATTTATTCATTGAAATAATTGTCACAGTTTATTGCACTACCTTAGTATCTTTCTGGTATTCCAGTGGTCCTTTGAAGAATATATCATTACCTACCAATTTCATTAATAATTAATTCCAGCGATAGTGAGTCATATGTTGGGTAATTGTCCGAGTTACTTCATAGGTACATAAAGCGCCCACCTACATATGCACATTAACTATATATACAATCAGCAAAGTGAAATAAAACTACGGCTAGATGTACATAAATATATCAAAGATCAGATATCACAGTTCGTAGTAGAGCTCAGTGGCTCTCAGGTACAACAATAGGGATCGGACCTGTCTGGTCCGGAAATAACGTCAACCCACTAAGCAGGTGTCTGTGAGTAAGACGGGTATGGCCAGTGGCAACCCGGTTGACAACTATTCGATCCCTCCTTGAAAGTAGAGTTACGAAAGGGCCCACCGGGCTCAAGTCCTGAAGGACACCACGTAGACCAGTGACCTCACCCTGCCATTAAGCCAGATGGAATTGGCTTTATGTTGCATGTAGGAGATTTGATCCTCATTGCGTATAGGCAACATATCGATCGAGTTATCACCAATGGCTCTCCTTGCAAGGGCATCTGCACACTCATTGCCATGAATTCCCACATGGCTCGGTACCCACATGAAAGTTTTGGTTGTGAGCCCAATGTCGTGGCTTGGTGTAGCGATCCACGTAGGCTTTGTATTAATTAGGGGATCATCAGAATGTGTGTCCCAAATCGCCTCAATTTCATATACAGTGGAACCTGGATAATTCGAACTTCTTTAATTCGAAATCTTCTTTAATTCGAATATTTCTCATGGTCCCTAGCATTTTGTATTTAAACATTGCGAAAAAATCGTGGATAATTCGAATTTTATTTTGGATAATTAAGGTATAAATTTTAAGCTGCGACTCAAAATAATTGTAAATTTATCGGGAAATACGTTTTAGTAACGATATTCGGCAAAAGGTTTGCGTTAGACAAAATGCATGCAAGTCAATGCCATCGTACAGAAGAAGTGCCGGTGTCGAGTGCAGCTGACGCCATGAATCACGTACAAGAACTTGGACGTTTTTTTGAAAGCCGAATTGATGTAAGTGATTCATACTTCAACTCTTTGAATGCGTTGGAATCTTTTATAATGGCTGAGAGACTTAATTCAAGGAAACAGGCCAAAATATCATCCTTTTTTAAAAACAATAGATTGTTCTTTTATGGTTGCAGTTAAATTCAGTACCGTTCCAGGTGTCTTTATTGTTCAATATTCTGTTGGTCAGTACAGTATTCAATGTTACTGTATGTACTTTACTTCGTACTGTAGTTTGTTAAAATATAATTCATTATAATTTATTAAAAACTTCTTTAATTCGAAGTTTTTGACTGGTCCCTTGAGGTTCGAATTATCCAAGTCTCACTGTACTATTTATTGTACCATTATTGTTTTATTTATTGAAAGTTATAGGCTTAAATGACCAGCAACAATTTTATGAGCTCAAAACACCACGTAAAATGCGATAGCAAGATCACATCCAAACTTAGTCTTCCAATCCCTCTCACAACCAAAGCTTGATGATTCAATGCGTCACTAAATCACCGCGCTCTTCTCTCAGTTCCTATTAGACCCTCGCCCGAGAATATCCTATATCATTTACAAGTGATTCTGTAGGATAGATAAAATATAGGGTATTTGTCATGATGCATTGAGTTTGAACTTTCTAGTTAATTTTGATTTATGCGGTCGGGGGCCTCGAAATATATTGGCACTGAGAAGCACAGGCTGTTGAAACGGCCTCTCGATCAACGCTGCCCGCCCTCCAAACCTGAAATTACCTTCCTTGCTGTGAAAAAGAAACGGGGGAGTTATGCGTCTGATGGTCTGTAAGGCAAGTTCTTTGTCATAACGTAAATTTATTCCAATTATGCTTGTAAAAAATACAATGAAACCAAGTAATAGTATATTTTTATTAATTTTCCTACTTTGTTTCGCGTCTGTTTGTTTCCAAGTCCTTGTAACAAACCTAATTCTTACTGTTTTCGTTCGTATTTAATGAAGTTTTCTGGGTATTCGTGGGTTAGGTTTGAAGATCGAGCCCTATCAATTTCACCACTAAAAATTAATAGTTTTTACTGCACTTGGTCTATTCGACCTATCTCGCATAAATTGAGGTAGGTATATATTTGGTAAATGACGATTTGATTACCCCATATGAGTTTCATATTGATCGTTCGTATCATCAGTTGGTAGCACCTCAACTCGTAAACATCATGATTTCTATACCAATTTCTTGCACAAACGTAAAACTTTTCACGTATCATTTTCTCGATATGCATGTATAATGGCTTTTCATGTAATACAATGAACAATTTCAACCAGGCAGTCATTTTCAGTCATGCAGCATGGTCATATGAGCGAATTTTCATAATTAGTCGATGTAAGTATAGGTATTTATGTTAAATTGATTGAAGTATTATGCTTCTAACTGTTTCAGTATGATTCTGTCGGCTTTTGCCTAAATGTACAACTGGCAGACTAGAAACAAATGAGATGCGTTAACAAGGCAGTTTTGTTGCCCTTTTGTTGAATTTGTTGCTAAATTCAGACTAAATTGTACATCCCATTCGATCAGTGATGTTCACGACCCGTTGCGTAAATTCAGGTGAACTAGCACTTTCAGTTTAATAGAAGTTTCTTACCCGATCGTCTTCACTCAACCTTACCTACATTCGTAAGTACCTAATCACACTCTTCCCTCCCCTTTTTGGTTCATTATTTTCAATAACGAACCTTTGTAATCGAATGGAAAAAAGTTAACTCCTCTTTCCCCTCGAAATCGGTTTGCAATATTCGATTTGGTAAGTATATGTTACTCAGATCATAAATTAGCAAGTTATTTATCATAAATGATGTACTTGTTGGTATTCACAGGGTTCATCCAAATCAATGCATCAGTTGGACATTTATCATTCGACTTTTCACGGTTATATCATCATTGACTGACTAACTAACCTGTATGTTAGGATTGAAGGAAAGTAAACAACTTCCCAGGTTTTGGAGGAGAATTGCATTCGATAATCAAGCTAGACTACACGGTGCGCAGTGAGGCAAGGATGCCGATTACTTAAAAATAAATCACGCACAGCCAAACTCAAGATAATTATAAGTAAGAATGATCGATGTTTAATTCACGTCATCCATAAATAAATAGTTCATGCAAGAAGAGCCAAGGTATCTACTCGCCATAGAACCATTGATGAGTTGCATCTGAATACGAATTTAATTAGTAAATATATCCAGAAACTGAGATGCAATGCTTCGAAGTTAAAGCTGAGAACGCTGAATTTAAACTATTCACAGCTTAACCAGAATTCCGAGTCAAATAGTCCGTGAATTGGAGCAAACATTAGTCAAATAGTTTAAAAAAGAGTTTTTTCGAACCACAGTGTTCCCATATACAGATGTGTATGTGCACATACACATACTCTATCGTCAACTGAAAAACCAGTGGCAAGTGCTGTACGACAACGCTGAAGAGGGACATCGGATGGAAAACCCTCAGATTTAAATAAAACCTTGGTTACATAAGATGGAAATGGATAGAACATCGATCCGGTTGATGACCCATCTCCGTTCGAATCATGGATTGTGTTCATCATATTTGAATCGGATCAGACTGCGAGAATCACCAATATGCACAAAATGTGGCTCCCAGGATGAAACACTGGAACACATACTTATGATATGCCCAACCTACCCCGCAGCTAGAGGTAAAATGTTGGGCTCATATATGTAAAACCCCGTACATTACCAACCACCATTACAAAATTATTCATTCGAAATCGCAATCAATCTACAGAACTGTGTGCGTGTATATTGATGACATTAAAGTGAAAATTTAATACTGCTTAATTGTAATAATTCGTGTCATGAAATATAGGTCTTCATGGCTGTTACCCCTGGCTAATGTCAACTGAAGAAGAAAAAAAAACCCACAGTGTTTGTAACGGACGGTAGTGTAAGCACGTGCAACAAACTCCGCGTTATAGTATTACAAAAATAAATAAATAAAATAAAAGTTCGAACCCTAACACTGTATAAGGCTGCAAGTGGTAAAAATTTTACCAACCTAAACCTTGAATTTTCGGCCATTGACATTGGTCCAGGTGCATATAGTATGAAAAACTCGGGGCTCCGCGCTCCGCCAGGGGGCAAGCCCCCTGGACCCTCGGTTACCTCTATTTACATACATAGAATGAATTATTGAAACACAGAGTGTGTTTTAGCTCACGCGTTTCACATAAACCCGTGAAACCCGCATATAAGAACGACTTAGATTTAGCGGTGTATCTTATCACTAGTATATCGAGTTGTTCTATTTATTTATCACCAGCTCAACGACTCACCACACCACCAGCTCAATGAAATCATGAGAAATTAACAAGCGGTTGCAATCATGTTCACAATATCAATTATTGAGAATGATCAACTGTGCGTAACCTTATTCAAATAACCATGCTCATAACTCAGTTTGCTGGCCACTTACTTCGCAGCAATTAACATAATATGTTTAGATGAATCGAGAGTTTTCGAACGAATGGTCAACGAATTTTTTGGGATGAAAAATGTCGAAGTACCATTTCCCTAGCAACGACCCGGTTGTAAGGGGAAATCATCAGAAATTGTTGCAACACATTTTCGTTACACATGAACGTTTCGTTTTCGGCTGGAGATGCCATGGCTAAAACATACTCTGTGTTAAAACTACTTACCAATCATTCATTGAGCCGGATTTAATGCGGCGTAGCCGCAAATTGGGCCTATCTATGCACTTTAAGCACTAAATAATTGATTAATAACTAGAATAACTTACTGTAACCTTCAGCTTGATCGTGAAAGCAGGATTCAAAACTTGTACTCATTTGACTCTTTGTCGCCGTCGACTCCACACCCTCAGCAATTCTCCAAGTGTTTCAAAAAAATTGTTCTTGGTCGATTACAATCGTTCACAATTGGAAACAATAAACCGAAAACGAAGGGGATTCAGTTGGGATTTTCTTTTAATCTCGATTAATTACAAATTATTGTATTTTGTTTTTTAATTTCGTAAGCTGGTGCACTACTGTAAAATAATTCTGCGGATTATTTGGTTATTTTGGATTATTTGGATCACATATTTAAAGCTAGCCTATAATTTTGTATTCTGCAGGTTTTTGGTTTATTATTTCCAATAATAAGCCTATGTGATCGTGTAGCAAAAAATTTTTATAACCCCCCCTCAAACTTTGTCACTTTACGTTTCAAGGTACGTAGAATCTAAATTTGAAATGTCCGTCCGCCGTTCGCCGTCCGCCGTTCGCCGTCCGCCGTTCGCCGTCCGCCGTCCGCCGTCCGGGCCATAAAAGGCCTAAGAATTGACTTAAAAAACCCGTTCTTTCGCACATAGACTCCATTTGGGGTCTAGTTGGTCCTAACGTTTAACCATCCCGATCGCTTTACTCGCATAGATGCTATGGGCCAAAAACGGGCAAAAATGTGTCTTTTTCGACGCGAGCACGCCTGGCACGCTTGGCAGGGGGTCACGGTGGGTGGAGAGGGGGGGGGGGGGCGAGCGGGGGGGGGGGTGGAGTGAGAGGAGGCGCCGGCGCCGCGGCTTGTGGTGGGTACGGCGCCGGCGTTCGTTCGAGGTATGAATATGTTTTTTTCAAGGTCATATTTGTGTGTTAATACCAAAGCTTTTCCTACGCATATTTAATAACATATCCTCTCGACTTTTCGTACGTACTTAGATAATGATATTATTAAGGCAATAACTATTTGAATAGATAGGAGCTCAAATCGAGAAATATAAACATGCGTATATCTCTATCTCTATCTCTATTATTAATAAGAATGAAACTCCGTTTGTCTGTTTGTCTGTTTGTTTGTTTGTCGTGTCTATGCACGGCCAAACGGCTGAGTGGGGGGAGTCTACGAGTGGGGGGATCTTCTTGGGATTTTCCGAAAGGGGGAGCGAGCGAATTTAAAATTTTCTAATCCCACCCGAACCATGGGCCGTAGGGCGGGAGGGGGGTCGAAGTTCCGGTTAATGTGCGCTTTTTGGACTTCCCCGCTTCCCCTACCCCTCTAAACGGCCGTTGACAATTCCGGAAAAATACGGGTTTCGTAGGTTTTCCTACGAGGAAGACGACGGCGCGATCGGATCGCGAAAAAAGTATCGGGAAATGCGTCAAAAAAATGCGAGAGTACGGACCCGTTTTCTCGAAAAGTCCGCCGAAAAACTTGGTTTTTTCCGATTAAAATATACCCCATAAAGGTACGTTTTTCGGAACGGTTTTCGCGGGCGAAATACAGCTTTGGGTCCGCCGAATCTGAATCCGAAATCGGATATCGAAAAAAGTGACGTTAAGTTGGTCAAATCACGAGCGGAAGCGAGCAAAGCGATTAAAATTGTGCCGTGGACGAGAGAAGGCTCAAGAATTGACGTGAAGGGTTCGATGTCACAACATTGCGAGGCGAGCAGGTATGCCTACATAGGTACCTACCTTGCGAGCGAAGCGAGAGCCATTTCAAATAATAAATACGGAGCAACATCCCCGAATAAACTTTTCGTGGTTCCACGTAGTTTTATAAGATTTAATTTGTTTGTAATAATTCCCAACTGAAAAAAACGTCTGCCAAGTTGGGTGGGCAGTATAACTTCCTCAAGCGAGCGAAGCGAGCAGCATCCCCTACAGAAGTTAAGCCTACCCTTAGAGATCTACCGTTTGCGAGCGAAGCGAGCAGCATCCCCTACAGAAGTTAAACCTACCCTTAGAGATCTACCGTTTGCGAGCGAACCGAGCAACATCCCCTAAATGCCATACTTTGCGAGCGAAGCGAGCAACATTTTCTACATGCCAGACTTTGCGAGCGAAGCGAGCAACATATACTACATGCCAGACTTTGCGAGCGAAGCGAGCAAAATTCCCTACATGCCACACGTTGCGAGCGAAGCGAGCAACTTAATGGGGGGTCCGGGGGGCTTGCCCCCCGGCTGGACGTGGAGGCGAGCGTAGCGAGCCGGAGCGGCTAGTAATTATAGAAGTATAGGTTGTGGCAACTCGAAGTAGGACACGCCGAGGAGTCTGGACAGGCCTTATGACGTACGCTAGCCAACTAAAACTACGATCATACTCAATTGAAAAAATAATAAACCTTTGTGAAATAATTTGCAGCGTTTTTACTAAGTGATTAAAAATAGAAGGTTGAGTATAATTTGATGTGATTTGATATGCTATAGATGACCAATGTGGATGTTCGGATGTTTAAATCATTTACCTATCCTGACTACCTGAGTTTCATATATACAGGAAGTCCCCCCCCCCCCTCTCTGCTAAAATCGTTCATAATGGGTAAAAAAAGGTTTTTTCGTAATTTTTTATTTTATTTCAAAAATGACCGAAATGCGCATAGACGTGTGCAACTGTCATCAACTTCGTTATTTCAAATGAGAACCCCCATTTTTTATTACTACAGATTCGGATTCTACGTGAAATTTCATGAAGAAATGACCCATCACTCGATTCATTAAGTGCGCGCAATTCCGCTGTAAAAGTGCTCATGAATTGCAAGAAGTGCAGAATTGCAATTTTTTTTGCACATTTCCACAAAGCACAAAGCTTACTAAAATGTAGGTTTTTAGTGCGGAATTGCGCTCCTTTGTGCGCACTTAAAAAGTCGAGTGATGGGTCATTTCTTCATGAAATTTCACGTTGAATTCTAATCTGCAATAAAAAATGCGGGTTCCAATTTAAAATAACGAAGTTGATGTCAATTGCGCACGTGCGCAATGCGCAATTTCGTTCACAGGGTGGCTGCTAACTGAAAAAGTCAGGGAAAACCTGGAATTGTCAGGGAATTCTTTGCGTCGGGAAAAGTCAGGGAAATGTCAGGGAAATTTGCAAAAATCACCAAATTTCAGGGAATTTTTCTAATGACAACTTTGTGTAATAATTCGCAGCGTTCTTAGGAATATTCTAACTCCTACACAATCGAACTTCAACAGTCTACTTTATCATACTACATAAATTATTTCATAGGTGGGTTATCCGAATGTCAAAAATAATTATCAAGAGTGGTGGTTAAACTGTTCAAAGAGTAACACGCAGATACATTGTGACATCGATATGTCTTTGATTCTCGGTTGCTACAACAATTGTGTAGGAAACTAAACCATGTGTGGGAAAAATCAACTATTGAACTAGGGAACATACCAAGCAGAATAGTGGATTGGCCCTTCGAGAGTCCAAACAACTAGTTTATACAATAACCTGGGACTTTGTGAATCTTAGAGATCTGGGAGTGGTCGTCATCGAATCAGCGCTGAAAAATACTTCGACTGTGACACCCCAAATGCCCTATTGTAAAAAACTGATTTTTTAGAATTTTTTGAGACACTGTAAATTGCAAATTTGAATTTGGCAATCGGGCTAGCCAACAAACTCGACCTGTCTTTTGCCAAGAAGAGACGAATTTTTTAAGCCGTATTTTAAGAGAGTTTCTGGGATCACACCCTATATATGACGTTTAAATCTAGGATTGTATTCTTTGATGTACGAAATGGATGTGTAGGGGGTCCCCGCCCCCTTCCTCTCAATTTTTAAATTTTGAAGCCACCTAGATAGCTCAATTTTTCTTTAAAAATGCGTAAAAATGACAAAAAACAGTAGGTATTTGATTTTGATATTTTTTGTCAGGGGAATCTGAAGTTCGGTCGAGGAAATGTCACGAAAATTTAAAATTTCCATTTGGGGGCCACCCTAAATGCAAATTACAAAAAAAAGATTACGAAAGAATTAAAAAAAAAAAAACAAACACATTATTAACGATTTCAGCAGAGAGGGGGGGGGGGGGGGGCACCCTGTATATGGATGGTGCGTGTGAGGGACGGTTTGATTGGTTGCACTGAATTCCCATGTCGCTCCTAACGCTAGAACGCTGCTTACGACTTCGTCCGCTAGGAGCGTGATCGGAATTCAGTGCAACCGATCAATGCGATTCGGTCTAATCATAGGCGCCTTTTCGTTTTGAATTCTTTCAACATCAAGGTCCTTTTAAGATTTAGATTTGTTATCAAGGCACTGACACACATATAAATATGTTTGATGTAAAACCTACTAAGAACATTGTTGAGATTTCAACAGTTGTGTGAGGTATATCTATAATCTCAAGCCTAGAGGTCATGTGTCCTCTTACATAAGTGAAGTTTTGGGATGTGGTTTGTTTGACTATCTGACGATTCGTCTGCTACGCTTTATATTCAAGTATTTGCACAGATCCACCTCAATACCATCATACCTGGTCTCCTTATTGTCGTTCGGTTCATCCACTAGACTAGCTACTCTAAATCAAATTTTTGCGAGAACGAAACCGTTCAATGAATCCATACTCGTTGCAGGGTCAAGGATTTGGAATAGTCTGCCTGTATTAGGTCCCTTCCATCGCTTATTGCCTTCACTTCTGCCCTTAGTGAGCATTACGAGTAATGAGCTTTTTCTTTCTCGTTCCCCTTCTTCTTTCCTCTTTTACCCTATCTTTCCTTCTTCTTTCCTCCTCATCTTATCTTCACCCCCCCCCCCCCCCTCCCAACTTCTAATCATTCCTCCCCTAATTTCATATGTAATGTATTCATTACTGTTTGATAATTTCCTCCCATTGTTATTTTTGCTCTCCTTTCTCCGAATCGTATTACTGTATTTTTGTCAATGGTTACTGATTTTATTTTTGTTTTGTCAATTTTATGGTTTTTTCTAAATTCAGAGCTAGGCGGGAACTTGTTCCTATTCTGAATAAACGGTTTTATTATTACAAGTATCATTATTATAATTATATTTACCTCATCGTGCCTTGTAACATTCTTTCTTCTATTTTTCCAGCTTTTCGGAGGGCATTAGGAAAATAAACGTAATCCTTCTTTGCAAATCTTGGTACATCTATTTAATAAACACTTTTAAAGATTCATTTATCATTTACAACGAAAAGTGTAGTAAAATTTACATAATAAGACCGAAATTTCATTCTTATTAACAATGTTTATTAAATTATTATTTACAACTCATCGCATAACTAACTGAGAAAATTGTACAAGGTACACTTTGTACAAGGTTCTTAGAACCTAAATTGCTTTACCTAAAATATTTTAAAGATCAGATGGCGATTCCACTTTACAAGTTTCGGATGGAATATTAAACATATATTAAGTATATATATTATCGTTGGGACGGAATATACATCACTATTTATTATTTCATCGAAATGTAGATGAAATAATAGTAGGTATGTCGATATAGGAACCTGTGTAAGGCACTAATAATAATATTAAAAAGTTCTTTCAATACCACTCATACACATTAAGGTTTTGTTCACAAAAATGGCACGAAACAGTAACAACTTGCACTACAATAAATATTTCCCTCTGTGGATACAGGAGTATTAAATTTCTAGTTTCCTCTCCTTACTCAAAAATAAATAGTTTACATTCAATGTAGGAATGCAGATTAATACTGTTTAATCAAAATCAATCAAGTAAATAACTATAATCAACTTTTGAATTACTACCACTCTAAATCGCAATACTGTTTAAGGCACAGATCCGACTACAGGATTTGACACTCACAGCGGTTGGTAAAAAATTAAAAGTACTATCATTACGGAATTGCACAACATGTATTGCTCAATAAAATTCAATGACAACAAGAACTCATAAAATCAAATTTGAATCAATAATATAAATAAATTTAACAAATAAAATAGCACTGGTCAGGGCTTTCCATAATTGCACATCCCGGCCTTGGAGCGCGTTGCGTGCATTGCTGCATTTCATTTCGTCACTAGTCTTAAGTAATTATTCGTATTAATTTGTCATCATTAGCCAATAATTGGGATATACAAATCCACGAACAAAATATACACACTCTCTAACGTAAGTGAAAAGCAAGTAACCTCAACTATATAATTTAAAACTTTACATAATTATTTAATTACAGTTGTATCACAGTCGCTGGAGCGTAATTTTTGACAATATGTCATACATATGTTTAACAGCTTTCACTAGGTACCTAAATTAAGTTGTAGCTCAGACTCCGCTCGCTTGTCTTTCCTCTGAAACAGAAAACAGAACATTTGAACGTACTTAAATAGTACTTTTCTAATCTATGTATGTATAAACATATTGGTAAGTAATGCATGCATTACATGGACGTCCCTATGAATGGGTTGTATATAATTTTGGTGAGAATTGAAAATAGTTAGAAAAAAATATATCACGTTTTTCACTAGTCAATATATGTGCCATACTACATGTGCTATCAACTACGAAATGACTTTGTAGAAACCTGCCTAAATTCTGCAAGCCCTGATGATTATGTATAAATACATCGAAACGTTGGCTTTGAAGACCTGAATTTTATTATCCTGACCGACTCTCAAGATCCTAAAAATGTGCTAATTATCACCTAGCGGTCAAGAAACTAAACATATTAGAAAAAATATATAATATATCATGATTTCTAGGAGTCCCCCCCCCCTCCCAATTACCTCTCCACCGACAGTAAATTTGAAACTTCCAAGGTTACATAACTGGACTAAAATCTGGACTGAAGAAATTATAGAACTTTTCACGAGAATCAGAGGAATATAGTAAAAATATCACGATTCATCGCTATTACCCCCTCCATTCATCCTCTTCCATAATGAAATTTGAAACTCTTGACACGTTTTCCAAAACTAGGCCCATATTCATAATTGAGAGCTTGGGTTGTCCCACACTTCCTGGATCAATTATTCCGATAGGTCGTCCCTCTATTGATGAAGCTTGACTTCAGAGAGACGTCCTAAAAATGGATCCCCATTTCCCTTGGTCGCTCCACAAGTCGAAAACGGCTTGACCGATTTCAAAAAGAGTTGTTAGGCTTTTCGGCAAGTTCTGTGGGTTTTGGCCACTTTTTTTATTTTCCCTCCCACTCCTTTCGACCGAAAAAGGCAGTTTTTCCCTCTACAACATCACAATCGTGTTGAATCGGTACCGATATTTTTCTAACACCTAATTGAAATCAAACGAAACCACCAAAAAACTTGGTTACTGCCATGTAAACAAGTGAAGTGAAGATTCATTGAAATCAAAACTTATATATTGTAAGTAAATCAGTACATTCTGCAACTTTGTAGGTACGATAGTACATGCCACAACGTGATATCCTTCCACAATATCTCAAATTTCCGCTATTCGTGTCCAAGGAGGTGGACATTACTAAGCCTATGGATAGATAAATACTGCCAAGAGAGTGGGAAGTATAATCATGCCAAGGAGGTGGGATTAAACCTACCAAGGGGTCGAAAGTAAAACCTTGCAACAGGATAGCAAATGCAGGTACTCTGTTTTTAATCTCATCAACTCCTTTTTGGCTGTATCAGCTACCCATTAATCTTTATTATTAGTCCATGATGCAGGACGCTACCAATCATCCTGATAGTATTTTCTATCGAACCTGCTGTTGTTGCATTTGTTCTGTTTAAAATGTTTACTGCTCCAATAAATTGATCAGGGAATCCGGGGTTGTTTGACCATTCCGCTGGAAATGTGAAAGTCGAATTGACAGTATGAGGAACTGAAAACGCAAAAGTAATAAGGTGTTGCTGGAAAATTAGCGGAGGGCTGTCCACTAAGAAGCGGCTAATAGGGTGGAATGTTGCGATTCGCGGCCATTATTATAAGGATAGGAAACCTAATGTGGAATGAGCTGAGAAGAAAATGTCCCAGAGTGTCACGACTTGTTGGTCAGGTCGACCCTGTCCCGCGGCCTGGGGCCTCCACTCAGCTTCGTAGGTTTGCCTTCCTACCGACCACACATCACTTGACTCTTCCACCCGCCTCGCGTGTTCTTATGGGTTTAATTAGCGGTGCGTTTCACCCAAAGGGTTGACAATCTTTGAATGTTGTAGCGAGAGATAAGGCGGCTGCTACCGATTTCGTTATGTGACGAGAGGAATAATTACGAAATATAACATTATCAGAGTAACTAGGACGAAGAAAGTTCTTGGGACGACGGAAAACGGCCTCCTTAGCGTTCTATTTATGAGGGTTCACATAGTTCCTTTGCCACCCGCACGGTCAGCCAAATCAGTTTTGGCACATGCTCTGTATAGCAGTGTTGGGCATAATCTTATCGTCGGATACGAATACGATTGTAATCACGATATTAAAACGCTGCAAATTATTTCACAAAGGTTTATTATTTTTTCGATTGAGTTTGATCGTAGTTTTAGTTGGCTTGCGTACGTCATAAGGCCCGTCCAGACTCCTCGGCGTGTCCTATTTCGAGTTGCCACAACCTTCTAAAATTATATACGCATGTTTATATTTCTCGATTTGAGCTCCTATCTATTCAAATAGTTATTGCCTTAATAATATCATTATCTAAGTACGTACGAAAAGTCGAGAGGATGTGTTATTACATATGCGTATTGGTATTAACACACAAATATGATCTAGAAAAAACATATATTCATGCCTCGAAGGAACGCTGTACCCACCTCATGGTGCCGCGGTGTATTATATGGGTATAACACGTAAAAGTAATAAATATCCATTCTCCTACACCCCTCTCACTCCACCCCCCGCTCACCCCCCTCACCACCCACCGTGACCCCCTGCCAAGCGTGCCAGGCGTGCGTCTAACACTCAAAGTCTCGAAAAAGACACTTTTTCGCCCGTTTTTGACCCATAGCATCTATGCGAGTAAAGCGATCGGGATGGTTAAACTTTAGGACCAACTAGACCCCAAATGGAGTTTATGTGCGAAAGAACGGGTTTTTAAAGTCAATTCTTAGGCCTTTTATGGCCCGGACGGCGAACGGCGAACGGTGGACGACGAACGGACATTTCAAATTTGGATTCTACGCACCTTGAAACGTAAAGTGACAAAGTTTGAGGGGGGGTTATGAAAATTTTTTGCTACACGATCACATAGGCTTATTATTGGAAATAATAAACCAAAATTAATAAACCTTTGTGAAATAATTTGCAGCGTTTTTACATTTATATCGGATATCAACAGACATTTATAAGTGTTCCGCCGTGTGTGTAAATAAGAAACTGATAATTGACTTTCAAAACTAGGAAGTTTGCTGTAAGTAGCATAATTGTACATCGTATGTGTGGATGTTTGTAAACCTATGTTTTGCTATGGCTGTATGGGGTTTCCCGAGGCCAAATAAAAGGGAAATAAAACATAAGTATAAAACGAAAAGTTGCGAATATCATTCATACGATCATTCTACATGTCTGGAACTTTTCCTCAAATTTCGGAGCTATAGCAGTAGCTCAGCTGTACTAGAAAATTCGCTAATTGAGCGAATTAACCGATTTTAAAAATTCCGCGCATGTTTCCGGGATCCTGGTAAAAATCCTCCGGTCTCCCCACAGCACGAAAGGCGAAGGCAGAAGGGGGCCCAGGGAGGGTCTCCAAGGCTGCGAGCCAATCTCCCATCTTCCAGGCGGCCCCTACTTCCCCTTAATTAACTTTATATATGCACCACTTGGACCCTTTATGTTTCAATATGGCTCCAGATAACGGGAAGATTAGTGTACCGAGCTACCGTATTTTATTTTTATTCCGAGAGAAACGAGAGTTGAGACGACGGAGGGGGGGAAGTCGAGAAATCGTTTGTACTTATCTGAGATCGGTGGGGCGCGGGGTTATGAGGTCCTAAATTGAGGAATGTTCACAGCACCGCGTCCACGAGTTCAGATTGCCATTCAGTTTTATGCGCGATGGTAATTCCTCTCCCAAGAAGAGGATATTTCCTTTACTAAGAGATATTCTGGAGAAAGAATTATGAGCGACCTCGACTAATTGCGATCGTTAGTTGTTATTTATAAATTGAACTAACTTATGAAGTCAGAAAGAAAAACTAGATTGCCACTAGTATACATATATAATACGTGAACGCACGTAATACGTTTAGGGGTTATAATACATAATAGGGTACTTACGTATTTATAAATTTAGGGTACTTAGGTATTTATAAATTGAGCTAACTTATGAAGTCAGAAAGAAAAAGTCCAGTCATGCAGCATGACCCCACGAGAGAATTTTTGAAGAAATCTTCGACATTTCAGTCGCTATTGATCGTGTAGAGAAATTTTGGTTTATGATTTTGATAGACAAATAAAACATTAAAGAGAGCGTCCGAGAGAATCGGAGGACGGAATATTTCACAGAGTAAACTCATCAGTAGTGATTACATTTTTATTTTTTTTAACAAGCACCTACTACCTACGTTTTAAACAGCATGGTTCTAGGGTTGTTTATACAGGGATACTTCCATAAGAGTAGTTCAATCTGAATTTGGACAATGTTTCATGCAAATATTACCGATTTTTACAACTAGCGAACGGCATTATTTCGATTTTTGACTGATTTTTCAACTTTGAAATTTTTGAAAATTTGATACATATTCTTATAGAAAATCTTACGCTGATTCCGAATATACCACATGTAAGTATGCTGAAAAACTTATTTCGCACAACAAATCGCAAAAAACAGGCTATTTTGAAATTTTTTACTACATTTTTGAAAATTTCAACCCGAAGATGTAATCCGATCATACTGGCCAACGAACTTGAACTTTCGTTTTGTGTCTTTAACATTTTAAAATTTGTTTGAAGTTTCTAGCACAATTCTACGGACAGTTAACGTCTGGAATGACACATACATATATACATATATACATACATACATACATTCATTAAAAAATGCGTTAAACTTCAGAATTTGATTCTGAATAGCCTGAAACGGATTTCTGCATAAATTTTTTTCAAAAATTCACATTCTACAAATTTAGAGGCGAGAGCAATAGCTTAATTTTCTTCAAAAATTCGCTAAAAATGCGTTAAACTTCAGAATTTGATTCAGAAAAGCCTGAAACGGATTTCTGCATAAAACTTTTAAAAAAATTCACATTCCACAAATTTTGAGGCGAGAGCAATAGCTTAATTTTCTTCAAAAATTCGCTAAAACTAGATTGCCACTAGTATACATATATAATACGTGACCGCACGTAATACGTTAAGGGGTGATAATACGTAATAGGGTACGTATATAATGTTTGTGAACATCAGAGTCAGAACAGTCAATAGAACGAAATTGGAACATTTGAGAGCCATAAATTGAGCACTTGAACGAGGAAAATGAAATGAATAGTACTTATAAAACAATCGGATCGTAAATAGACGAGTCCGAGAAAAAGCAACGAGCAATGAACGGGTTAAAGTTCTGAGAATGGCAATTTGACGAAAAGAAACGGAAGGCCACTGACAGATGTGATGGTTGGCACAACTGTGATCTTACCAAAACGATCCGCTCAAATGAGCTAATAATAATATTAAAATTCTGATTCAATAATTCAAACAATACAAATAAATAAAATTGACCCCCTCCTTTTCAATAATAATAATAATTTAGGATGAGGTGAAGGTGACTGATACAGACTGAATGGAGTGGCCCGCGTATCGGCTCGCCAGGAAAATCACCACATGTTTCCAGAGAGTGAAAAAGGAAATCAGTCCAATTCCAGTTGTCTTAGGCGAATTCGTGTTGAACGTCTCAGCTCAGGATTATTCCTAGGGTTGGGTGAACAGGACCAAATTCTCATCCGAATGATCTTCTGGAATGGAGAACCAGACTTCTTCTTCCATGTGGAGCTAAATATTTCAGCGAAACTGTGGTTTCTTTGTTATCGAGTATGATCTCACGCGTGCGTACTGTGGATTCACATCGATAAGTTCGACCTCTTCAACTAAAGAACCGTATTTGTGTTGTGTGAACATGGTGGGTAACTTCTATTGACTTTCAAGTAAAGATGGTGAGCCTCAGTATGCTTGGAGTGGTTTCTTGCTCTACTTTTTTTCTTTTTCTTTCTTCTTTATTCGTAACTTTCGGAGAGTTGGCTGTCACACCGTGGTAGTGCAAAAATCTTCAGGGACCTAATCTTCTTCCTAGTCCCACGTAGTCTCATGGAGACTGCCCTTATTACAGCTAGCTGGGTTTTCACTTTGACCCATCCCAGTATGTGTGAAAAGGGTCGTGACCACTTGTCAGCCAATACTCCTGCCAGGCGACGTGTGAAGACGTCATATTCCCTGTGCATGACTCCATCACAAGAAACAACTAGGGGAGTGAACGAACCCCGGAGGTCCTCTGCAGCTTGGTTATATTTTTGATGTTTCTCGGTAGCAGCTCGATTCGAAATTACTGTCCAGTTTTGAGAACGATACGAAGGGGCGTCAGCATTTATTATGCGTGTGTCAAAAAACGCCACCCTCTCTGAATCCCACACTCCCTGAACCTTCATGTCTGCTATCAGTGCACTTTGACCCTCCGAAGATTCTCGAAGAACGGGCTCGGTAGACACCCCTTCCCAAGCCAAGGCAGCCAGCTTTGCACAAACATCTCGTACGTGGTTATGCCCATGTTTGACTAGACCGCCCTTTTTACAATTCATAGCGTGAGTCACGTCCATTGGGCTTCCACAGCCATCGCACACTTCTGGCAAACCATCCAAATCATGGCCGTATCGTATGGCCGTACCGTATTTACTTTGTTGCACATGCTTTTTCATTAGAGACCCTGGGGTACCAACTATGAAGGAAGGGCTGCTCCATTGGAGCAACGTCGTTGGTGACTGAACATACGTCTATCAGGGGTTTTACTGGTGGCCGTGCGCAAAAGCGATCGAATGGCGTGAAGGGCGTCATAGTACCATCTCCCACTGATGAATAGCTAAATCTTTTTTCTTCAAAGCTAAGGTGATTGTTTTCCATAAAATTCTATTTTCACGCTCTATTTGGTTGTCACTGACGAATATGACGTGTCGATTTGAGACATTCAACACGTATTCTCCGAAGACAACACTGGAATCGGACTGATTTCCTTTATCACTCCCTGGAATAATGTGGTGATTCTTCTGTTATGATCAATCCCTGATCACCTGTTGTAATTTTGACATTTCATGTCTTTGCTATGGCACACAACCAAATTTTCGTTATGTTACGTTACGTTACGTTACTCAATGATTTCTGATGATTTCCGCCTACAACCGAGTCGTTGCTAGGGAAATGGTACTTCGTCATTTTTCATCCCACAAAATTCGTTGACCATTCGTTCGAAAGCTCTCGATTTATCCAACCATATTATATTAACTACTGCGAAGTGCGTGGCCAACAAGCTGAGTTATGAGCATGATTATATGAATAATTGTTTACACACAGGTGATCATTTTCAATTATTGATACTGTGAACATGATTGCAACTGCTTGTTAATATCTGATGATTTCATTGAGCTGGTGTTTCGATGATTTAATTCATAGCAGGTGATCCGAATATTGCGAGAACGGTTTGATTTGTGAAGTGGTGATTAAATCATTTTAATAGATAATTTCTATACTTTACACTCTAGGAAGCTGTAATTTCGTAGCCTCTTTAGGACATTTACTTGACGATGCCCAGGGTCCGGATCAGCTGAGTGGCTCTTAGAGCTTGCATACGAGTCTGCAACACATACGAGTCTGCAACTAAAGATATGAAATGTCCCAATGTGTTGCAGACTCGTATGCAAGCGTTTTCTTTTAGGTTTTTCTATGTTTCTTTGCCTAACCATGAGATCAATCAAAGGCATCAAGAGACGAATGAAATGATGGGCTCTTTCCAAATCAGATGAGTGGGGTCATTTCTATACTCACATTTTAACATGGGAGAGATTATCAAATAGTTACCTAATTTGAAATAATTAATTGAAGTTTTTATTATCATCTGAGTGAGCTCCGGAGCGAATTTCTTTACTATTCAACAGATGGTGCTGGAATTTTGCTGGCATGAAACGTGATCCTTTTTTTCATCCTTTTTTTTTTTTAAATATGATTCACTACTTATCTACCGCTTATTGTTTGGCGGTTTAGTTAACGTAATTTTATAGCATAAATTGAGAGCTTTTCAACGAGTTTTCAACCTCGTTTCGCTTCCGTGTAAACCTACCTAGGTACCTACTCAGGGATATACACGCCACAAATTGAATATTTAGTGGTAACAGAAACGAATGCAGATTCTCTGTTCTTTAGATTCTAGCCAGGGGCTATAAATAGGGTATGACCGCGGGGGGGGATTGTTTCCAATCCCATTCCCAATTGCTGACAACCATTGCTACATAAACAGGGTGCGGCAGAGAGGACGGATGGTTTTAAAAAAATAATAAAATAGTTAATTTTTACTCAAAAACAAATTTATTGGTGCAATCAGGTTCGCAAGGAAATAGCATTTGAGACAGTCAAGTGTAAAAAATCACATCAGGCATGTGGTGGCCGAAATCGTTGATGCAGTGCTGGAGGCGTTCTTGGAAGTTCGCATAGACTCTCTCCAACATAACGCTACGTCGTAATGATCACCAACTTCTTTTTCCCTGAATTACGACGGCGACGTGTTCCAACCCGACATGTGTGGTTCCAGCAGGATGGGGGGACCGCCCACACATCCAGAGCATCAATGGACGATATTCGCCCTCTCTTCCCTGGTCGCCTTATTTCCAGGTTTAGCGATGTTCATTGGCCTCCTCGGTCCCCGATTTATCCATATGCGATTTTTTCTTATGGGGACACCTCAAGGCTTAGAGTATACGAGAACAAGCCCCGAACTCTGGACGAATTGAAGGACGCAATTCGCGTGGAAGTCGCCCCAGTTGAGAGAGTATGTTGGAGATAACGCCCAAGAACGCCTCCAGCACTGCATCAACAATTTCTCCACCAAATGCCTGATGTGATTTTTCACACTTGACTGTCTCAAATGCTATTTCCTTGCGAACCTGATTGCATCAATAAATTTGTTTTTGAGTAAAAATTAACTATTTTTTGATTTTTTTAAAACCGTCCGTCCTCTCTGCCGCACCCTGTATTTAGGCTTGCTATTTGTTGACATTTTTCCAATAACTCGGAAAAAGTTGAATATGGTTTGGATAAGGTTGAATTTGACTTGAAAAAACTACATTCAGCGAGAGATAGGCCCAAATTTGCACTGGGAATGCCTAAATGCGTTGAAATTTAGTAGCAAGTGGCTTCTATGTCTATAGACTATTTCATACCTCAGAAACTAAGTTGAATATATACATCATAGGAAGTGGAAGGTCAGATTGTTCACACGGTTTATATTGTTGAGAGTGACGCTCCGAAGACTGAGTCGTCTCTCGTTATCAAGGGAGGCTTAACATGCCGAAAGACGAGATAACTCCGACTTTCCGACGGGAAAACGATATTCTATCCGGGATTTCGTTTTCCCCATCGACCTTTTAGAAGTTCGGCAATATATGAATCCCTTTAATACCGGTGGTTAAAACCCCAAGGTGAGATTTGTACAACGGGGTTACGTACGTAAACTGCAGTATTACCATACTCCGGTAACGCAACATCCCGGCTCACAGCTAAAGTCAAAACAACGCTGATGGCGTTATGATTAAGCGGAACGGATCGCAAATTACCGCTTAATAGGGATGGGGACCTTTCGTCTTTTCAGTCCCCTCTATGTCTGAACCGTCTTCCCAATAAGAGACTTCCGCTCTTCTTTCCTTATTAAACACGAATTACTGTGATCAGTCGTTGGAGGTTCAGGTAACGCACCTAACTGCCTCGTTATGTCGTCTTGGCCCTCTTTCATTACCCGGGCCATCCTAAGGGAAAACCCCTATCTCCGGCTAGTGATCCCGTTGATAGAATTTTTTGTCGCCGCGTTTCTGTACAGGTTGAGATATTCGTTAGGGTAAGTGCTCCGATGCGGTGATTGCTTATTTGAGCGCGAATCTTCATAGCGCTGGTTACGAAAAGTGCGGGAGGGTAGAACTTGCCGTTAGATCAAATTGCAGTTGGAAAAAAAGTCCAGTCATGCAGCACGACCCCATGAGCGAATTTTTGAAGAAATCTTCGACTTTGGGTCTGCGTGCTAGTACGTACATAAATAGAACTTCTTCATAATTTCATAGCTGATATTTTCTAAGCCACAGTCAGTATTAAAGCTAAATCAAGTCCTAAAACAGTTGAGCGTAAAACATTAAAGAGAGCGACCGAGAGAACCGGAGGACAGAATATTTCACAGAGTAAACTCATCAGTTGTGATTACATTTTTTTTTTTTTTTTTTTTTTTTTAACAAGCACCTACTACCTACGTTTTAAACAGCATGGTTCTTGGATTGGTTATACAGGGATACTTCCATAAGAGTAGTTCAATATGAATTTGGACAATGTTTCATGCAAATATTACCGATTTTTACAACTAGCGAACGGCATTATTTCGATTTTTGACTGATTTTTCAACTTTGAAATTTTTGAAAACTTGATACATATTCTTATAGGAAACATTTACGCTGATTCCGAATATACCACATGTTAGTATGCTGAAAAAATTATTTCGCACAACAAATCGCAAAAAACAGGCTATTTTGAAATTTTTTACTACATTTTTGAAAATTTCAACCAGAAGATGTAATCCGATCATGCTGGCCAACGAACTTGAACTTTCGTTTTGTGTCCTTAACATTTTAAAATTTGTTTGAAGTTTCTAGCACAATTCTACGGACAGTTATCGTCTGGAATGAAACATACATATACACATACATAAATACATACATATATATATAATACATACATACATAAAAAAAATGCGTTAAATTTAGAATATGATTCAGAATAGCCTGAAATGAATTTCTGCATAAAATTTTTTCAAAAATTCACATTCTACAAATGTTGAGGCGAGAGCAATAGCTTAATTTTCTTCAAAAATTCGCTAAAATCTTCCTCAAAAATTCGCTAAAATTTTCTTCAAAAATTCGCTAAAAACCAGAATGAGTTCTTAATTTTCACGTCGTTTTCTCTCTCCCGAATGAAGCTGAAATTCGCACGATTTTTAGGGTATTTGATCATTAAAAAACACCTCAGAGATTGTGAGGCACTGGGGAACCACAAAATCGTTGGAAACTAGAGTATGTATGTCTTACAGTGAAATGCCAATATCGATAATACATAGAATATCTCTTGAGGAAGTAAACGTTGTATTGGGAAAAGTAAGTTCAATTGACTCCACAGCCCACTTTTCATAATTTCTCTACCTATTACGCAACATAGGTAGATATAAGCCAGCCGGAACCGAAGTGGATCAACTCGATCGAAACCATTTCAAAGTATTTTGGGATTTTTCGATTACCAGCCACATTCATGAGAAAATGTAGTGTTCAGCTACTGCAAGATAATGATGTAATTCGTAGGACATTAACTCCTTAAATACAATCTTTCCTAATATAAAATTGACTATGCTGAAAACAGTGGCATACACTCGAATTTTACTGAATTAGGTCCATTATTTGACCAATCGATTTAGGGTGAGAATCTATACCTACACGATCAGTATTAATTTGATATATTTCCAAGAAAACATTTGTTCATGCCAAGAAGTATGAAGCTAACCGCATCCACTCTCCGATGATAAGTGGTCTTATTCCTAATTTATCAAAACTTTCTTGTGGCGGTGTCGTCACAATGGTGAGGGTGTCCCACTGCTTCAACGTCACAGCCGTACAAAACATTGAAAAATCATCGAGAGAAAACTAGCACGAGAGTGCCGTTGCTGTCAAACTTCTTAGGATGAAAAATATACTTTCCTTCAACTATGGTAGACACGATCGCGTCGAATCAGCAATAAATTAATGTTTTGCATATTCCTGAGATAATTTATAGTAATTGAAGAAACCCGACCCTTCAATGGTTATTTTTAAGGTCCGGGAATTTCGAAATTTCATCCACTGAATTTTCACCAATGTCTTCACCAATTTCGCAATGTAATACACAGGAACGCACGAAGAATGGGTTGGTTATTTATAAACAAATGCAACCACTGTGAAGACACATCCAAATCAATGTACCTATTTAACATCAACCTGCGTGCAGATAATCAAGTTAGCACACAGTAGCGAAGAGGTAGAATTAATTCAGTTTTACTTTCCTTAGACTAGAAAGGTCAAAGCAAGGAATCGCAATCGGCATTGCCGCGACCATCTTTGCTCATTTTCTATTTTTTAACCTAGAATACTATGGAGAATGATGAGGAGGAATTTCGGACGCGGCCTCTCACTAAGCCCATGACTGGCCATTTGCTGCTGATGCAGCAGCCAAAGAGAAGAACAACAAATATGATCAGGCACAAGATCTATAGGGCTCATTCTCACCTCACATATGCTTGTGTTGAGTTTCGCACGTATAATTTGATTAAGTAACGAGCAAAAATGATAGCAGCAGTACTCCCAAATTCATTGCAGGGTGAGGATAAAATAGTAAATCTCCATCGTAGGAGCTTTGTCACTCAGGCTGCGTATTCTCTTCCAAGACTCCACTTTAAACCGATTTGAGAGAAGAACGAATCAACTACTTTCAAGACACTATACAGTTACCCCCTTCCTACAAAATGTACTTAAAAATAAAATAATACCTACCAAATGAAACAAATTAATGTGTAGTGTCGATGATTTCGTTTCATTCTTTGGCCAACTGCTACGTATTTTTTAATATTTTCCAAGATAACAAAACTGGCCACCCATCGTGGCAGCCGTTTTGTTTTTTGCTAAATGCTTACTATGTTGCTATAAAAATGATTCGCGTGTTGAAAGTAGGTTTCGTATGAATGCTGTGGTTTTACGGTCACGGGGTGAATGTTCGTAAAAATCACTACCACTCTAAACGGACTATGAAGAACATCAAATGATACTTGAAGATCGCATGTTTACTCGCTCCGTCAAATTGTTTATTATCGACGTCAAGTGAGTGTTGACGTATCGTCTTCGGTTGAAATACGGTTACTCGCACGTCCGATGACGTGTTCCTATTGTTGAAGTGAGAACGGCCTCGTCTTTTGCACCGGAGATGTCACGCAATTTCCTAACATGCATGCCAGACGAAAAGCGTGCTGCAAATATGGCGTGCAGGAATGGTCGGTTCGTATGGACAAGAAGATGTGCGAGTTTTTTAATAGAATCCAACGCTGTAGGCTACGATTCAACTGGTGGGCAATTTTCAATTTGGGTGAATATATAGTGATTGAAAATGATTCATCAATGATATTGACGAACTTGGGTTGGAAAATCACTCCAACTGGCTCGAAATTCGTAACCCTTAATTAAATCAGGTTCAACACGTGATGTTTTCGTGTTATCACGCATCTTTTCTAACCCATACTTCCTCGATACTTAGATTCCTGTTGTCCATACTGAAGGTTTAAAAAGTAAAACCAAAACCTAAATCAAAACTTTCACTTGCTTTTTCCGTTTCAAAGCTTTTTGAACAATTTGGTTTCCGTGCCTGATTGTCTGTCTGTCGGTCGGTGTTAATTTATCATTCCAGGTAAAACAATGCAATGAATTACTCTAAATTTTATGGAATTAGTTACTCATGATATATTCGACGGAATCCCATCAAATTTAGAGGGTCCATCCTTCAAATGATGGTCTCATAGCGAACGCTTATTCATTTATTTAATCGCCATTGACTCAACTATTGATATTCGTTATCAGTGAGCGAGTATAGACTTGGAATATCGAGAAGAAAATATTGGCGTTATTTGGAACTGATGATATTCATTGATTTCATGAGGAATTTTGATTTGAGGGTTCAAGTGAAAAATTGTGTATTTAATATACAATTTTACCACAGTTTTGTGGTTTGGTCGGTTGTGTCAGCGAATATTCGTAGAAAATGACTGGCTCAAAAATTGTTGAATCAAAATGTTCGAAAATGTTCTTCATTGAAATCCGTTTTGAGACATTCTGAAACGACTCCTAGAGTTTACTTTTTCATATATATATATATATTTTATATATATATATATATATATATATATATATATATATATATATATATATATATATATATATATGTCCTTCCAGACGATAACTCTCCTTAGGATTGAGATAAAAATTGCGTTCTTGCGCCGAAAAATCAAACTTTCCAAACAGAAGGACGAGTTTGTTGGCCAGCATTTTTTGAGCACATTAAATACGTCAAATTTCAACAAAAAAGTAGGTATTGAAAAATCGCTAAAAATAGCAAAAAAACGTTACTCATTACGTTATAATTTTTTATCAAGTTCTTTTAGCGAATTTCCGTAAGAAATGAAGCCATTGCAACGGCTCGTAAATTTTTAAAATCAAAATTTTTGAAACATTTCTTCTTTGAAATCCGTTTTGAGGCATTCTGGAACGATTTCTGAAGTTTGCGCTTTTTCATGTATACAGAAGAAGTATGAAAAGTGAATGAACAAATCAAAACATCACAACACAAAAAAGTTCCAGTCATGCAGCATGATCGTATGAGCGAATTTCCGTAAATTATCGAACTATACTATGTTACATTAATTGGAAAATTGAGGACTTTAAGTGAAAAGAAATTAATAACAAACAAATTCACAAATTCATGGCAAAAAATTTCGATCTAAAAAAAAAAAAATATATATATATATATATATACCTATATATATATATATATATTCGCAAGACTGATATTGGCAAAAAAAAAACGTATCTCAAGAACCAAAATTGAGGTACCGGCGTAGGTTTTTGTTATGCAGAACATCTGAACAAAATCAGAGGTCATTTTAGCGAATTTTCTTAGAAAATAAAGCTACATATTGCAATGGCTCCAAAAATTTTGGAATAAAAATTTTCAAAAATTTTCTTCAATGAAATCTGTTTTGAGGCATTCTGAAATGATTCCTGGATTTTAACGCTTTTTGATATATATATATATATATATATATATATATATATATATATATATATATATATATATATATATGTATGTGTCATTCCAGACGATAACTCTCGATAGAATTGAGATGAAAACTTCGTTCTTTCGCCAAAAAATCAAGCATTTCAAGAGAAAGGATGAGTTCGTTGGACAACACTTTTTGAGCACATTAAATTGGTCAAATTACAAAAAATGTACTCAAAAAATCTCTAAAAATGGCTAAAAACGGCTAAAAATCGTTCGATTTATATATTTTGGTAGAATATTGCTCAAATAAAGTTTATTAACTATAAAATAGAACATCCAAAAATGTATGTACGCAATTATGCTGAAAAATGTACTTAAAATTCATCAAAATTTGCTAAAAAATCGTTAAAAACTGCAAAAAAAGCTAAAAATTCAGAACCTCTATTTGAATAGCAGGTTATTATTTAGAATACGTTTTTTGCCATAAAATTAATGGTTAACGATTTCCTTGCGCTCAAAAAGCTCAAATTTCAAAACAATTCAACATTATACAATACGATAATTTACGAAAATTCGCTCATACGATCATGCTGCATGAATGGAACTTTTTTGACATTTTAAACCAAATTTTGTTGAGGTTATTTGAGTTTGAAATGTTTACCTTTGGCTGGAAGTAAGATGTGGTCTGACTCTGGTTCTAGCCTGAGGAGGAGGGCAGGCCGGGGAGGAGGAGGCGGCTGGAGGGGGAAGAGTCTGTGGTCAGCAGGCTGAGCCGTCCAGCACCCCAGCAGCTGCGAGTGCTCCTCCTCCATCAGCGGGATCGCCGAGCACGGCTGCATGTTCGGCACGTACTGCTCGGGCGTCCAGTCGAACGTGAAGGCGGGGGCCGGCGGGTGCTGGAGCGACACGGCGGAGCCCGGCGTCGGCGGCGTCGTCGTCACGTAGGGACTGAGATCTTGGTGAAGGATGTCCGGGACTTTCTGGAGCGTCGTGTCGGACCAGGGCGGGCTCGGGTTCCACTGCTCCATCAGCTCGGCGGGGTCGAGGGTGGTCGCGGCTTTGACCAGGAGTCGCGACCGACCCAGGGATTGGGTCGCTGACATCAGCAGCGTGCCGCCTCCCCCTCCCCCTCCCCGGTCCAGGTCGACCGATGCTGGAGATGATCTTGGCGAATGTTCCACCTGGAAAGCGACCAGATTTACTGTTCAGTTTTCTTGTACAATGCAAAATGTTGTATTTGGAGAAAAGTCATTATTTTTCGTTCATACAATGTGTTTCAAAAGTACTGGTTGTAAGTCTTGAAATTAAATGGAAAAAAGGCTTTTCAACATTTAAAAACAAGGAAAGATTGGGGTTACTTACTTATGTTATGCAGTGTCATATTATACATCAAATTGTTTTCACAAAAAGAGCCCAAGGAACTTTCTTCTAACCCTTTAAGTTTCTGGCACTTAATGAACAACTTTCAGAGCGCCTACAGTTCTAAGAGTTTGTCAAACAATTGCAGGACTGTCCATTTCTAGTGACTTATCATGCATATTGATTGTGAGACTACCCGGATTCTGAAAGGAAGGCTTGAGAAATAAATCTTTCCTGTCATGCTAATAATAATTGGTGCTCTTCGTCTGTATCGCTACAGTTGTGAAATTAAAATTAAAAAAAAAAAAAAAAAAAAAAAAAATGGACGGTAGACCGACGGATCTACAGTCAGATCATTTAATAATGTTTAATTTTACACATTATTAGTTCATTATGGTTACTTAGCAATAATTATTTATAACTGAGCGTAATAAATCAGCTTTCCTTGACACTACAGAGGCTGCTATGAAAACTAAGGGAGTTACACTTCCCTAGTAACGCATTGGTTGTACGTGAAAATCAATAGAAAACCCCACCGTGACGTGACGCTCGTAACGTGACGAAAACAAATGGAAACGTCCTGTTAATCATTATTAAATGATAATAATGTAAACTAGTTTTCTTATTGTATGGGGATAGGTTTCATTCTTGCATTCATGTATATAATACCGGAATCTGTGAGGAACATTTATACATTTCTAAGTACAAGAAACTATTCTAATTCGGGAATAATTTTGCCAATAGCTCATACAGAGTTTTACAAGCGAAGTGCGTATGTTCCTGTTTTAAAATTTTTGTTTGATAATAATATTAATTTGTAATACTTTCATAGTTTGTCAAGTTTTAGGAAGGTGGTAAAATTGTACATATAAGTTTTTTGTTTTTGTTTTACTTTATTTGGCATTAGCAAAGATTACTTGTCATGTTGGAGTGATTACAATATTAAAATCAAATTAGACAATTTCATATAGAATAAACCAATTAATATCATTATAATAAATCAGGCTAATAATACTCAGCTTCTAAGGGATTAAAGTTTTAGATAATATTCAGCTTAAATACTCCGATTGATATTTTGAAGAAATATATACAAATATTCATAAATTTCTAGGTTATTCAAAGCTATGAGGTGACACAGGTTGAAGGGAGAATTTACTCTAGGGGTTAACTTGGTGAAAAGCTCTGTTCTCTCGCAATCATATGCATTACATGTCAAAATTATATGCTCGATTGTTTCGACTCCTTCAAAACGGTTACGCACCATTACGCACCATTACGCAATCTCGTGATTGTTTTATAAAAGCATTTGGATTTTTCTTTTACAAAATTAAACCACGGCAATCCCCTGATCAAAGGAAAGTTCAATCAATAACCTCGACCAGATGGATACGTGTCAAATAGTTTTTGCCACTCAATGATCATATTCAGTTTAAATTGTCTTTTTAAATCAGTACATGGGTATCGGAAGGGTGTGGAGCTACAATGATCAATTTGTGCGCCCCTGTTGGCAAAACTATCCACATACTCATTAGGGCGAATGCCCAAAGGAGCCTTGATCCATACTAAATACGTCAATTTATTTGATAAACGTAGGTTTTTTATCAATCGTATTATGTGTGCCTCAACTGAGGACAAGTTGGAGAGTGGGCTGATAATTTTGAGCTTCTGTAGTACGATAATGACATATAAGTTTAGTTGGCCTTCTTTTCGGTGAATTTTTGTTTTTCATGGAAATTTATTTCGAATTTAGTGTTTTAGTGCTTTTCCTTTTTTTCATCCAATGATTCGGCTTTCGAGAGTTTTTGTTTGGTCTTAATGTATGACGACTATGCATGAATTTGCGACTACCCCAGATAGCACAAGTTCTTAGGAACTTATTTTCTGGTGGGCGTCGGTTGTTTCATTCTTATTTACCTATAAGTCGTACAGTCGACAATTTTCAGTATGATTTTTGGAATTGAATAACTGAAGCGTTTTGTATATTTTTATTTGTATAAAATGTAGTATATATGTTTTATTTTGATGCCAATAAATAAATAAATAAATTAAAGGTACCTTGAGATCGGATTCGCTGTGAACACTGTAATCAACAGGTTCTGGCTCACTCCTTCTGCCGCTGTACCTAAAGGCTTCTGGATGGCTGAGAGGTTGTGGTATCGGTTGGTGGTGATGCGGGGAAGGTGAAACTTGCGGGTGATGGTGAGGGTGGTGGTGGTAGACCTGGTTTTCTTGCTGGTACGGCGACATGGATTGCGGGTGTTGGTAATAAGTCGTGCTGTTGTTGTTGCTCATCC